>JAUZNJ010036708.1:0-26137 GCA_034780135.1 Jordanella pulchra
TAAATGGATTCTGTGGATCACTGGAAGAGTCATCAATGTGCTTTTTAGCAGACCAGTCACTCTTGGGACAGTTTGCAGCTGCTTAATGTCTTCTCTATGTGGGGCTCATTGGAGTCCTAAAGCCTCAGAAGTGGTTTTTATAGCTCTAGCTGGTCTGATGTTAATGAACTGAATTACTTTAAATCAGTGGTTGAAGTGTTGCTGTTTAAACTCTGTTATTTTGTCTACTTCATGCCTTCATGTTGATGCTGTTCAATATTTTGGAGTCGACATGTTTATAAGAGAGGGTGACTAGAAGGTCCAAGTTGGTATAGATATCTATTTAAAATCTTCGGAGAATAACGCTTTAGATTTACTTTGGTTGTCAGTAAATTATATTAAAATTTGATACATTTAATTGTGGGGGGAAAAAGAAGAAAAAAGCTAAAGAAATCTGCAGGGTTTATTTCAGAGATTATTTTGAAAGTAGTGTAACATGCTGAACTAATTTGAGACTAAAATCCCCACAATCTGCAGTTTAAAACATTCTAAAATAAACCTGCTGCATGCTGGGAGCAGAAAGGACATCCTCACCTACTCCTCCAACCACAAGTAGTTTTCCAAAGAATAGGAGAATGTCAGTCACTTTATCGAGAACCACCACCCTGTGAGGAGATCAACAACAGTCATAAATAAAACTGCAAACAGATTAAAAACTACAATAAAATGCAATATAAAAACACACAAAAAGGGAAAAAATATATCAGCAACTTTAGTGAAACATAATCTAAGACCGGTAAATGATGCTATAGGACAGTTGCATAAAAAGCTCTGTCTACAGCCAGTGAGAAAAGGTGGGTTTTCAGAGCAGATTTATGAATGATGGAAATGGGCTGATTTGATGATTTCAAAGAGACTGCAGCACAAACCTTATGATATTTCTCATGAGCAGACTGAAAGCATTTTTGGCAGAGACACAGAAGTTCTTCCCATAAACAGCAATCTGACAAAAAATGAATTGTTTATAAAAAAAAAAAACACAGTTATTCATGCTGTTATTTATGAAACATTGTAATGGTGGCCCAATAAAAATGACTCTAGTTGTAGTGACACTGATGCATTTAACATTTAGAAAACTCTTCTACTGCAGTAACAAAAAGCTGCAGATGCTGTTCCTACCATGATGTAGGCATTCCTGTTGAGGAACTTTATAAACTTCTCCAGACACCAGAAGCAGCACTTCAAGCAACACAGTAAGAAACGGGCACAAGGATTTTGTGCCGCTGAAGATAAAACATTACAGGAAAAGAAAAAAGAAAATTACAATAATTGATCGTCTGTCTGAAAAAAGTGGCTCAAAAACAAATATCTGTTTTTTATAAGTAATAATTACCTAAAATTATTTAACTACAACAAATATATCTCATCATTTTGAAAGTGTCACTTCTAAAATAAAATGAAACGGACTTACATTTAGTCTTGTGGTCGATGTACTCCAGTATGATCCTCACGATTTGAACCAGAGTCAGAATTAAAGCACCGAATGCTAGAGAGCCTACATGGTACCTACATTAAAAGGAGAAACATCACACCTCACAGCTGATATGCAAGGAAGCATAATAACTACACTGGGACACCAGTCAAAGCTAAAGGCTTAGTGAAACACTAATTTTTAGCCACTAGGGGCACTAGACCTGCAACTTCCAGGTTTAGCAACCCTAAAAACCACTGGAAACACTGCAGTCACAAAATCAAACAGTGTCTGTGTTTGTAACCTGACAGCAGACTACTTTGGAACAGCAGATTCAGAAAACATTGCGTTACTTGTAGAGTCAAGGACTTGCATATCCAAAAAATTAAATGTCGCCATAAGTCTGACGAGGTAAGTGTTTGATGGGAGCTCAGACTGCCCTAAAGCTGCGCTCTAGGTCACACAACACATTTAGTAACTCATTTAACTCTCAATTTACATAGGCGTGTTTTCGCAAAGGGTAGCCTGCACAAAGGACTGATACACATCAAGTGCTGTATATTGACCTGAAAGGTTATTTTATATCTCAAGTAAAGCCTAAAAACTCTTAAAAACTGGTAATCTTTCTTCATTCCCTCCAAATAAGCAGGCTTTTTTCCACAAAAAAATTGATCAGTACTTCTTCAACATTTATGAAAGTTTCTTCTTGAACTTTGGCTGCTTTCTCACTACTTTTCTGTCCAGTCATTAACTTTTTTTAAGAACTTTGGACTTAATTAAGCTTTTTTTGTACCCAATAAGCTTAAAGTAAGGAAAATGAATTCACACATTATTAAAAGCCATACAAATGAAACAAAATAAGTCGATGTATGTATAGTGGTGGTGGTGTGGGGGTTTAAAATACTTAATGCATTAAACTTTAATGCAAGAGTCGGGGCATTTCTCCTTAAAGATACTGGCTTAGTTTCTGCTGGTGCACTCTGGCCTTGTTAAGGCTGTTATGCAAAAACATCTATCCTTGGAAGTACAGTATTTGTGTAATGTATACACCACTACTGTGGTTTATAAAGCGCAGTATCAGCTGAACACCGATACCCCAACTATTTATTATATTCATCTTTTTTTACTAGTTGAGTCTGCTGCAGGCAGGGAGTCAGACACAAGGAGATAAATGAAGCCACAGCTTAATGTAGTCTGACACGACTAAATCTGTTCTCAGACTATTTTACATATAATCGTACTACAGCAGAAATAAAAGCAGTAATTTAATCTACTTCATAATTTATGATTAATGCTTTTGGGTGAACTGTGGAACAATGTTTACAGGATACAGTACAGAATGTGCTGTGTACGATAGGTAGGTCAGAGTTAAATGGGTTTAATAATAAACACTCCACTGAGAGTGGTCAGAAACGGGTCATAATAAGAGCAAAAAGTAGGCCAAGTCCAAAGAGAGACTGCATTCTTTAAACCCGAGCTGATACAATTAACGATTTACAAGATAAAAATTAAACAATGACAATAAACTTTTCACAAGTCTGGGTGGAGAAAAAATAAGGTTATTATGTCATCAGATGAAGCTCTTCAACAAATTACAGGAGCACGTTTTTGTTTTAATGTAAAAATACTAAAGGACTATTTCCTTTACTTTAGATCGATGATATGTAACTCATCTAGAAGGAAATGACCACATTAAACTTTCTTTGTTACAGAAACCTGTATGACTTGACTTCAGCTCATCAGCATACCTGATAGCACGCATAAAACTGGAGCAGACTGGAAACATGGGGATGTCGTCAGGTTTGTTGTAGGCCCAGTAATAGGAGGCGAAGGCCCCTGCCAGCGTGCACTGCCCCAGGGCGATGACAAAGTTCACACACCAGAGAAAAGCAACAGCGTTGTAAATCTGCAGGTTGAACATGTTCCTCTGAAAGAGACCCTCCTCGTTATAGTTGATGAAGATGCAGCTGGCTGAAGGGCACGCAGAGTATTCTGATGAGTTGAACGTCTGACAGGAAAAGCAAAGCAAAGACTTGTGAAGTTTGTGCTAAAATGACATCCTGGCATTACCGCATCAAGATAACACGTGATCCAACCTGAGGGTCACAGGTCACGTTGCCAAGGATAGTCTCACAGCCGCTGTTGGTGGAATTCAAAGCCACCACTTTGTAGACAGGCTCTCCTGAAGTTGCCAAGTATCTGCATGCATCAATTCAGCAAAGCAAACACTAGAGTGTTGATCATAAGATGATATTGAGCACTTTGGGGAATCAGCAGTTTTGCATAAAAAAAAATACAAGGATACAAAGCAGTGGCGCCCCAGTAGGCGACACACACCAGCAGCAGAACAAATGTAACCAGAGGGTACGCCAGTGAAGACATCATGTGACCAATTGCTCTGCAGAGGAAAAATGCTCGTCAGGAGTTTATAGCTCAGAAAATACTTAAGCTGCTGGCAAGACAATTGAATACAAACATTATTATTTTAATTCAAACCAAAGTGTTTAACTTTTCTGTCTAGAATCAAAAAAGCCTAATCATCATCAAATATTGATCATATCAACATGAACAGTTACTCAGGACAAAATCTGAAAAAGACCAATATGTCTGTCAGTTGCACCAAGGGACAAGTTTTCTACTGCTTTTACACACGTAGAGTCCCTGGAAACGTAAACTCAACATGCATAAAAAAGATAAAAACAACCACTGAACCGTTGGTGCTACTGCGGTTTTATGGTCCAACTTACTTGCTGGACTCCTGAATGAGGGCGATCGCTATCAGGATTCTGGTTCTGAGGAAGATGAGGGTCAGGAGAATGATGGCCTCCACCACACATAGGATTATCACTGAGGATGAGAATTACAGGCATTATCCAGACTCCTCCTCAGTCACAGCTGCACAACCTTGCACCAAACATTGGTAAACATACAGACAAGAGCTTTATTTATAGACCCATCATGTTTCAGCATAGACTATCAAATCCAGATTTTTTTTCTGAAGACCATTAATCGACTTGTTTCTGGTTACTTACCTGACCTAACTTTTATCTGAACATTCATTTTAAAATCCCAAAGACAAGATCGAAATCACTGCTCCAGAAAAACTCCATATGCATTAAAACCCTGCCGTTTTTACAGTTTCTTTATTCTTGTAAATAGTCTTTAGGTATTTTTTATGCATTAATATGCAAACATACTTTAACCTACAAACTACTTTAACCCGAGTGCGACATTTTTAATAACTAATAATAATGCAATTTCAAAAGTTGTTAATCTGCTCTTGCCGTACCCTCCTCTCTTACTCTTATTTCTGTTTCTATATAATTTAACTTTGTGTATTTTGGCATTCTCCATTTGAATTTCAATTAAAGGTATTTCGACTATTTTTTACTGTGAAGAACCAGTGCGAACAACTGTCAGCATCTGCTTCACTGTGTCAGTTTAAGAGGATTAAAATAATCTTTAAAAATTAGCCAGAAAAAGTCTTGATATGACAGTTTTCATATTGCCCATCCCTGAGTAGCCAGTTTTATTAATTCATTGAACTGGAATAGAGTAAAATATAAGTCAGATTTAGACACAAGAAAGGGACAGAAGGATCTTACAAAAGGCCAGCCAGGTCTCTTGAACTTGCAGATAGACTTTAAAGTCTGTGGTGAAACCAACATCGCTGATGGTTGCAGAAGTTTGTTTGTAGTTATCATATTCCCAGTAGCAGTGCCATATTCCTGCAAAGGAAAATTAGGAATTAATCAATATTTCTGAACATGTCTGAGATGGAGGGGAAAAATTAAATCTTAATACTTAATAAAACAGATCTAAATATTTTGATGAAACAAACCATACATTGCTTATTCAGACTGTCCTGTTGATCAAAGTTCAAGTTTTTAGAAAAATAGATTAAAATAACAACAACAGTAATACTATAAAATTTCTGTTAGCCAAGATTCAGAATATAAAAACAACTGAAGAACGGTCTAGATAAGAATCCAGCTGAGGTTTTACCGTAACCACCAGCTCCCAGGAGCGCTATGATGAGCAGCCAGACCATCACCGGAGCTGTGAACCTCAGCAGCAGTAGGAACAGCAGACTGACCAGCATGGCGATCACTAAACCCCTGAAATCAGGAGCAGCAGGAAGAAACCGGTTAAAAACTGGATAATAGAACATGAGAGCTTTAAACATCAATCATACATAAATGCTTTATTTCATTAAAAGATTGAAAAAGTCAAAGAAGGAAAACTCCACTATTAAAGTTATACTATTAAAGTTTTTTTTATTATTTCTTTATAATCTTTTTTGTTAGGAAGCTTTTTTAAAAGTGTGCGTTCATGTTTTGCATGTTTTCACTCCCCTTGTTTGATAACTTCCTAACAGTTCTATTTATTTTTTGCTGTTTTCTCACTACTCTTCGGTCTGCTCCTTACAGCCCTTGTTTTATGTAAAACATGATGAAATGTGCGAGTTTGTAAGTGCTGGTTAATATTTGTTTTTCTGTCATTGTTCCTGATGAAAACAACAGCTCTGAATTACAAGTATCCATATCCAAATAACACTAATACTGCTTACTGGTAGAAATAACTTGCGTATTAAGGTTGTTTTACCAGGACTATAGTCTACTAAAGCCATGGGTTCATTCTCTTCAGTCTGCATGTCGTCTTTCTCCTAATTCTTTCCTCTTATTGAATGTTCTAGTAAGTAATGAACATGAACTGACAAAGGCTCATAAAGCACTGCAATATTAGCAATATTAAAGCTAAAAAAGCATTAAGGCTGATTTAGCATTACGGTATTGTTTTTTTTTCTTTTTGACCAAACAAAGTGAATTAAAACTGCTACTAAATATTAAACAACAAGTTTATGCAAAATATTTGACTGTCCTGGTCAGATATTATTGTACTGTCACTTCTTCATACAATTCTTCAAATTGCTTGAATATCAATGTATTCTATAAGGCTTTTATTCAAACGTTCAACACAAAGTAGAGCAGAACTACTTTGATACCAAAAGCTGAACTGAACTAGAAAACTTTCAGGACATGTCAATAAAACCTGAACTCACTGGAAAAGCAAGGAGAGTATTAATTAGGGAGGGGATCCTGGTAACTCTGGAGGAGCTGCAGAGATATACTGGTCAGAATCTATTGGCAGGGTGCATAAATGTGGCTTTTGTGAAAGAATGCTAAGAGAAAGTCCATTGTAGAAAGCCAGCAGTAAGAAGTTTGGTTTTCAGTTTTTCATGTGTAAATCTGACCAACATGCAAGATGGTGCATGATGGAAAACTAACACTGCACATCACCTTCAAAATGTCTCCCTATAGTGATTAATGTTGGTGGCAGCATCATGCTGTGGGGATGCTTTTCTTCATGTTTACACAAGCTGGTGAAGGTTCGAGCTACAAAAGACAGGGTAGATGTCCATCTTCCAGCAGGACAATTACTTTAATCACACAGCTGGGCTATGATGGAACAGTTTAGATCAGGGATGTCAAACCCAAGTCTTTGAGGGCTCTGCAACTTCAGGATATCTCCCTAGTCCAACACACCTGAATCAAATGGGTTAATAATCTCCTCAGTTTAAGTTCTTCAGAGTCCTGCAGAGGACCTTATTATTTGATTCAGGTGCATTAAAGCAGAGACGCATCTAAAGGCTGCAGGTCACTAGACCTCGAAGATTCTGACATCCCTGGTTTAGATGAGTATAATAAAGGGTAAGAATGGCCTAGTCAAAGTCTGGACCTTAATTATTTTATGTTAAATAACACTTTCCATTCAACATCAAAATTATCTAGCGGTTCCTTACTTTCTTCCTACTAGTTGTCCCTTTGGTTTAATAGAACCCCCTCCCACCCCCATTACAATAAATAAATACCCTCTACTTTGAATCATTAGACCACCACTTTAAAATGTAATTAATTCAAGTTATTTGAAACTGGGCTCCCTCTAGAGGGCGCCCCATCCCACTTCGGGAACACTAAAGTTAGTGGCTGTAAAATTGGAAACTGAAAAAGAGCCTGACTGGCATCGGTGTAGCCCAGCTGACAACTCACACAAGAATCCAAGGCCAGGCGGATGCAAAGTCTTCGAAGATCCGGATACCAACATCTCTGGCACTGAAGCCATTTAATATGTCCCTAATGAAAAGTAACAAAGAAAAAAAAAAACATAAGTTGCATTTGAGCTGCCACTCTTTCGAAGCACAAATAATGTAGCACCGAAGCAAAGACGGCGTCTAGGAATTTGTGCTCTACATGACAAATTCTGCTACAGGAATCTATTTCACCTCCACTCCTATTCCAATCAGACACAAAAAAACATAGTACTTTAAAAACTCAGCAAGAGTATCAGATAAGAAAAGCAGAATCAAAGCACACTTTACACAGCTTACATCCTAGGGCTGAGCTTTATAAAGACATTATAAGACAGGTGAACATTTCTAAAGCAGCCATCACCAACGTGCTAGACTAAAGCTGATAAAAACTCACAACACTACTGACCCTGAGCTGGTGATGAGGAAGTGGAAAAAAAGCAGTGATGTTAAAGCCGTAGTTTAACATTGGTTAATGTATATTGTTCACAGTTCGGTGCCTGCGTCTTACCCAGTGCCGTCCTTGATGAGGTTTGATGTCTCGTTAATTGAGGAAGGCAAACCTGGGACTTTGGAAAATGCATCAGGGATTTCACCTAGTCTTTGGATGTCAGGGAAACATCTCCCCAATGCTAAAACATGAGGAATAAGGCCCATTCAATCAAACTGAAACATTAAGATCAGCCAAACAGGAAAAAGACTTTTTTTAAGTTTGTAAAAGCGATTAATGTTTAAACAAACAGCAAAAGTCCAAATGAATAATCAATAGAGGTCAAATATTTACTCACCGGGGGTTGTGGGCATGTAGAAAAAAGGACAGAGCTCTTTGTTCACAATGTCTCCAACACTCTAAAAATAGATCAGATACACAGTTTAAACTTTGAAACACAGGGTTTGGGTGTAACTGCGGCATCAAAGAGCTACAGCTCACCAAGATGGTTTTTTCCAGGTCAATTGATGGAACACATGTATTTTTCTGAAATACTTCTTTGGGTAGCTTTGTGTAGTCCAGAGGTGAGACAGCCCAGAAATTATTAGGACACTTTTCTACACAAACCTGCGGGTGAAGAAAAACATAAATGATTTGGGTTTAAGAAATAAAACAGGATCTTGTAGAAACAGTCTGTAATAGTGAAGTCCAGCAGCCATCTGTACCTGCGTAGTTGGACACTGAAAACCGTTCAGGGCGGTCGCCATAACATTAACAGATGTGGCACATTTTAGAATATCAAAGTAAAACAGGTAGGGGCGATCTCTGTGGAGAAAAAGAGGGTTATTTTTAAACATGAATAAATACCTTTAAACAGTGCTGCAACAAAGTAAACCTACCCATAAATGTATTTTTATTATTTACCTTATAACCACAAACTTTAATGCATTTTCTTAAGATTTCATGCAACTGTCCCAAAACATAGCGGAGAACCAAGAAATCAAATTCTACATGATATTTTTTATAATTAATTATAAATAAAACATCAACAACCTCTAGCTTACAGTTTTACTTATCCACCTCCTTTGCTTTAATACACTTTGATGAAATCTAATTTCCCTGAAGATGTCACTTCATAAGTAAATAAGCCAAGTTTTATGTAATTTCTTCTGACATAAGTGACTAAACAGCAACTTAATAGTTTCAACAGTTTTGAATTCTGTCAATTTAAAATGTTAAATATGGTTTTAGGAACCGTGTAGCTTTGATTCAGTCATACAATTAACAAATCTTATTATATTTTCTTATGTTTATTATAAACTGTATGCTTCCATTTGCCCACCGGTTTGCCAATGATAATAATATATTTTATTACTGAGTGTTAAATAAAGAATCATTCTATACTATAAACAATATGGATCTAGCTAATACCACATATTTCTTACATGGTAACCAAGGATCTGGTTCATGCACATGTATGTGACAGGATCCCTTTTACAATTTATGTTATTGTGGTCACTTTGCATGTTCATTTCCTTAGTGATTAACTACAGAAACAGGGTGGTGCGCTGGTTTGTTTCACTGTTTCTCTGCTTATTATCTGACTAAGATGTCAGCTGATTCCTGCATGCCTGATTTGTATCATAGCGATCTTGGGAAGCACATCTAAAAAGGGAAGCCGACCTACAGAGCCCCATCGTAACAGCTAACGTTAGCTTATGCTGTCTGGAAGGTTTACTTCATTGTTGCAAAAACTAGAGCTTTACTGACGACTTTTTGACATTCCTCCAAAACAACAGCCTTGTAGCTTAGCATGTAGCAACACTCAGCCGTTTATCTGTCTGATAGGGAAAGTTCTTCCAAACAACACATTTGTTTTTAATCCTATTGGGTTTTTTTTCCACTGGCTCTACATGACATATTTGCAGAGTTGACAACCTCCAGCAATATTATGGTCTGGTGAAGCTGCATGGAGGGAAGGAGGAGGAGTTAAATACACAGCATTTGTCCTTTTTACACTTCTATTGGTAATAAAATACTGAAAAATTGCTAAAGTATGCATGCACTAGTTGACTGCATAAACTTCCATACAATCCTTTAAAGTTAGTATGAAGAAAAGGGGAGAGGGTTGCGGAATGTGAATGGTACAACAAAGCACAACAAAGGGCTGCATTATGGGAAAAATACAAAGAACAGGTGGATGGCCTACTTGTTTGGTCCAACACCACAGAACCACCCAGTTGAATTCCTTGGATAGAGGACATGTCTAGGATCTCCATAGAGCCAGGCTAAAGGAAGAAAAAAAGACAAACAGGTTAGAGCTTCGGAATAAAATAATCAAAGTTTATGGGCAAGCACAGTGAAGCCTTAAAAGGAAGCAGAAATAAATCTAAAATTGATATCCATGACAGAAAACTACAAGCATTTTCTGCAGTTTTCCCATATCAGCCACAAGGGGGCACTGGAGCACGCACTTTCACCTTCAGATGCTCCAGTTCTCAAGTTTCCAGCTCACACATGTAGTAAACAAAACAACACCTATAACCAGAACCTGGAAGTACTTTTACCCATATTCATTTGCAGCCTAACATTAAAAACAACCAGAACTGGTTTAGTTTCTTCACAGCATATTCACAGATTCAACACATTTAGCACATTTGTCAACAAAAGTGCAACCAATTGACCTTTGATAACAAGTGATTTTGAAAAGCTTCCAGTGGAAATAACGTAAAATTAGGGCATCTCAGTTGGTTGGCACACATACTGAGGCCGTATATGAGTTGGCTAATCAGTCGGATTTGTTGACTCTAGATAAGGGAGTGAACCCTGAGTGCTGGAATGAGTTAAGTACAAAGCAATAAAGACCTACTGACCTCACAGCAATAAGAAACCTTACTAACATGTGAATGGGAAACATATGTATACAAAGATTAAATCATTTCAAATAGCTAAAATAAATAAACTAGTGCAAACGTGAAGGAGATTAAGGACAGGATTTGAAAAATATGACAGAGAACCTTCCAGCTCCATTCAGCAGTAATATAATCCAACTGTTTAATGGTGGGGAGATCACTGATGTAAAAATGAGAATAAGGAAACAAATGTTTCTCAAGAAGACTGTAATTCCAGCCAAACACAAAGTCCAACAAACATTTGTTAGTAAAATATCTACAGATTGTATAACAACCAGATACAGATAAATGTTTTATGATTTTTTTTTTTTGCTTCCACTGCCACTGGGTCTTGAATCTAAATGTTACTTAAACATAATTTTACATTTAAAACCTGGAGGTTTTTTATAGTTTTCTTTTTGTCTTTCCTTTGATTCTCGATGAAGCACTTTGGCTTTTCTTATGTATGAACATTGCTAAATACATAGCTACATAATTCATTTAACTCTTTCCCATTTTTCTTACATAACAACAAACTTTACATTTCTTTAATTTGGATTTTTTACTGACAGAAACAAACTAGTGGCTAATTGTGAGACGGAAGCAGGTTCTTCAATCTTCTTCAGAAATGTCTCCCTGACCTGCTTGGCGTCCCTTTGTCTCCATGATGCCATTTATTCATTAATGCTTTCTGAGCCTTTCTCTATACGCTGGGATCAAATTTATACAGGTCGACTCTATTTACAACAAAACACACTTTTTGTACACTCACTTTCATTTTCCTTCTATTTTACAGTCATCCAGTTTTTTTATTTTTATTTAAAATCCCAATAGCAAAGTTTGTAGTTGTTGTGTGACATATTGTAAAAATATTTAGTTGGCGTCACCTTTGAGGTGAAGACTTGCAACATTTAAAAAACTGAGCTACTAACGAGTATCTTAAGTGCAGCTAGAGTTTTAACCTAGATTTTCATACCTTAGCATGCATCTTGGAGGTAGATGAGGATGTGTCAGAAACATTCGGATTTCTGGGTTTCACTCACCTAAGATTCCTATGCCTATATAGCCAAGGATGACGACCATAAACAAAACACAGCAGATTATATCCGTGCATCCTCTGTGGAAAGAAAAAAAGAATTAAAGTCAGGTAGATGTTTGTTGATAACAAAACAAAGCAAATCAAACAAACAGCAAACATAAATATACATCTTGAAGCACCTTTTGTGTATAGGTCCATTGAAGCTTGGGTCAAACTGGGCAGGCTCCCCTGAGAGTGCAAAATAGTGATTTAAGATTAATCAGTTTACGTCACTGTTTATGGTCCTATTATCAAGTAAACAGTAGTAGTTTAGACATCATGTACTTTAAATCTCATTAAGAAAACTGATAGAAATGTAGGACAGATATTTATCAGTAGCTACAGATACACAAAAAATAAAAAAAATCAACTTCCTGTTAAGTCTTGTAAGAAAAGTATTTCCTGGAGTCTTTAAGGTTAATGAATTACTGTGCAAATGAGAAAGTAAACCTGTAAAGGACATGAAAGAAAGGCTCCACATCTCTAAGCTGACGTCTAAATCATACTTCTTTATGATACCTGGTTAATCTTCTCAAGGTAAACGTAACGTTTTATGCCTTTAGTCTCTGGAATGAAAACTGGAAAGTGCAGTGTGACATGCAGATTAAGGCTCTCTGGATATTTATCAGCATTTTGTTTTTTTTTTCTCCTTATTCCAAGTAAGATGCCTCTGACACCGTTTCAAGGCTTAGGATGGGTGAACATCCATGTCCTGCATAAGTCTCTCCAGGCTTTGGGAATCTGTCCAATACTCAGACTGCTTTGTTTCATACTTTTTTTGCCTGAGGTTATTTGTGTTGCTTTCACACCTTTTTTTCACCATAATTCGGCCTTTAAATCTTTGAATGCAACTCTTTAAAACAGCTTCTTTGTCATTGACCTTGTTAACACATCAGGGACAGCTGGTGGAAAACTGTCGAGTCATCGGTCCTTACCAAGACCGTTCTTGATAATCCCGCATTAAAACTATGATTTTATTGATCTTATTTAATGGGTTATTAACCTCTTTTTATTTTTTCAGATCAACAAAAAAATCAAAACTTGTATCAGTCAGTGAGTAATGAATCAGTATACTTTGAATTAATTCCCCCAAATAAACACTTTTGTATTCTAATTGAGATGCACCTGCAGCGACAAACAAAGAGACAATGTTACGGAGAAGTGATGTGTCATTGTTGCTTCCTGAAACAAAACAAAAAAAAAACAAAAAAAGAGACCGTTTACAGTGGCTGTTATTCCTCTAGTTTACAGAAGTAGAGTACAATCCTGTTGTAATGAGCTGCACTCTGGCACAGGGTTGTATTTGAATAACTTTGAATCCAGTATAGTTTCCAGATCCATGAGAGCTGCAAACACTGTATAGTTTTTTTTCCCTTTTGTTTTAGGAAATCCAAACTGATTTAACTCGTCCCTGTATTCTGACACCTGGTTTAATTATCAGGATCATCCTGTTGGGCAGGTAGAACCTGAAAAGTGTATTTATCCTTATATCAAATACAAGCATGACCTGATTTTTGCTTTCAAACTAAAACATGGATGAAAAAAATTGCCTTGTTGAGGCTTTTAAAATTACAATAAGAAAAGGGGCATGTTTTCTGTGATTTATGCAAAGTGGGATAATGACGTTATTCTTCCAAAGGGAGATACATTTTTCCAGGAAGCTCAACAACAATTGTGTCTTGCTGCAGCTTGGCCATAATTATCTCCACTGGGAGTAATTTGAATAGGACTGAATACGGGCTGTGTCAACATCGCTTTCAGAGAAGTGCCAGAGGCTTTAAGTAGGATGCAAATACTCAAACAGGATCCAGGAAGCTGTGCCTTAAATTCACTATTACAAGCAGGCACCTTGGGATAGTTTTTAACAAGACTGAGATAGAAGAATGATTGATAAATGTCACTGATGACTGGGGAAATAATCTTTTATAATATCAGTGGCCCTCAACTCTATTCCTCAAGTTCAGGGTTCTGCAACTTTCATGTACCTCTGCTTTAACACACCTGACAATAATATTGGCCTATTAGCAGAGCTCTGTATAGCAACGCTGCTAGCTAGTGAGGTGGTCCAAGTATGAAACTGCTGTATTAGGTCAACAATTCTCAGCAGTACAGGTACCAGAGGTTGTATGTGGACCACCTTTAGTAGTACTTGAAAGAACTTTGGCATGTGTTTGGTAACTAGAAATAATGCAAAGTTTCAGTGTTTATATACCTCTGAGCAATGCTTTAAGTGGAAATCCTAAAGCACTGCTCCCCTAAAAGCATAAAAAGTCATATAAACATGGGTAATATCTATATATCAATCCGCATCTATATCATTTAGTGCTGTCAAAATGTGTAAATGCAATAATGCAACTTCTTTTTATTAGCATTCATTTCTTTTCAATTATTAAAGCACATGCTTTGCATCTGTTCTATAGTTCGACGATCATTTTTTTTCTTGATTCATCCGTTTCTACTTTGTCAATTTTATATAGCTGCAATGCAGCCATATTGAATTTTGAGGCTGTGTTCACTAAGAAATCAAAAACCTTCCCTGCATAGAACGCTAGCTTACACGGACTTTATTGTTGATGTTTCAAACTAAAAACTTGCTTTTGATGAAAAACTGTGTTTTTTCTTTCAAGCAATCCATCTTTGCTGATGGATGAGAACGGTTTGTGCTTAATGTCTCAACATAAACTATAAAAGTCCAACAATTGTGAAAATGGCTTTAATGCTATATTCAGGAATGAGATATTTAAGGTTGATATTAACTAAGCTGATACTTATAAAAAGCACTGTTGTGGATCCTTCAAGTAAAAAGCCATACAACGTAGACAGGTTTTGGTCCAACTAAGCACATATTTGTAATGAGGAACAAAATAAGGAAGTAAAGAAAATCCCTTCAACAAAGCACCTTTTCCCCTGAGTTTCAGATTTCAGGGCTGTAAACCCACAGGCATGTTTTTAGAGTAAACAATGACACTAGCTCACTGCAAAACCTTTCTCCCACGTCATACACATAAACAGACATTGTAGTTTTTATGTCACTGTAAAAGCCTTAAAACCTGCGGACTTTGCATCTCAGAAAAACTGCTAGACATTTTTACAGCTTCATCTAAAGATGGTGCATCGCTAACCTTAGCGGAGGAGGAAATAACTGAATTTCTAGTTACACAAGAGTTTGAGTAAAAAAATAAAATGCATTACATTAGTGCGATAGACTTTGGGACAATAAGGCCATATTCACCTGTTTTAGGGACTGAAGATAAGATATCCACAACTTGAAGAGGCCAGGTTAGTTGAAAGGTTTCATAACAAGGCATACAAATGTGAGAACAGCGACATTTTCCCAATCCCTACTAAACAGATAAACATGTGTGGCTGGAAAGCTCTTCCTTTTACTTAGCAGCAAAACATATGAAATGGAGGACATGAAAATAAGCGTTAATGCTTACATTTTGGAATGATCTTGTGATTCTTTAATTTTATTTTGAAGAGAAAAAAAAAATCTTTTAACCTGAAATGATGGTTCTGTTTTACACTTTTTATATTTAATTAGCCAGCAGACCAGAGTTTATATAAATTATAACTTTTGCTGAAAAAACAAACAAATCAAGACAAAAGAAATCACTATCTCACCAATCATACTTCAAATAAAAACACCCATCTGAGATGATTTGCTCATGCTTTAAAGCTGTCACCTTTATAAATAAAGGTAAAGACTAGCTTGAAGCTCTCAGTACCTTGAGAAAGTCGTTTCCCTTTGTTAGGGTCACCGATTCCCACATTTCACACCAAAACACTTTGATCTCTGGGACATAAAACCCGTGTCCTTATTGAACGGTGGCAGTTTTTTTTATGGGGCCAGATGAACATGGCACCTTCAGGCATCTTTAGACTTATTTAATCCTAGTTCGTATTAAATGTTTGCTGTATTCCCAGTTAGGAAATCATTTAAAGGATGAGGACAAAAATCTCCAAACACAAAGCATTAACATGGTAAATGACATTGAAAACAGATGTTTGCCCCACACAAAATGCATTACACAAATGTTCTGCTTACATGGTATTTTCACCTGGAACTTAACCCACTCAGGCCAATTTAAACAATGGTTGACGTCTGAGGAACATCTCCCACACTACCTAAACCTCACCACCCTCAATGTCACTTACTGGTTAACAGGAAATGGGGCTGAATGATTTTGCCAAATTTAAAACTGCAATTATTTTCAACCAACAATCCAAATGTATTTAAATTTTTCTTTGCATTAATCACAAGCAGGTAGATGTTTCACTCCAAGGTCTTAGTTTTCACATAACCTTAAAAGCTTGCTTGTCCAGAGTCCCTTGCTGCAGGACTCTAAGCTGTGTGTGAAAAAGTGCTTACTTCTACCTGCATGCAAGGATCTGTGTGCCAACTGCAACTTCCGCTTCCTTTCTTTGAGGAGGCAAAACCACTTAAAAGTGCATTACTGCCACCTAAAGGGCTGGAGTGAGAAATGTAGTATCTTAGTTGCTAAATGTCATTTGACTAAGATTGTGTGATGACAATTTGAAAATTGCATTTTGTTAAATTTCAAATATACTGCAAATGCAACGAATGACCCTAATGGGAAGCACTTTTCTTGGGACCTGGTCCTCCTTACACACAAACAGTGTTCGGAAGAAGGTCCAACAGAAGCTTTACTTCCAACAACATCTCAAGACATTGAGATGCCCAACATTCCTGCAGGGCCCAACCTTGCTGGATAAATACTGTTGACTTTTACCTTTAATGTACCCTTTGCAGAGCACTATTTCAAGAAACACCTCAGATAAGGAAAGCTTTTTTTAACAAGTTTGAATATCTAATAAACGCATTTAGAGCATTCGAATCAATACCAGAGATATTTCCACTCTTAAACTGGTGTGTAGAGCTGCTGTTTCCTGCATGTTTCTATTAACCAAGCAGAAGAGGCCGCTCAGATAAGTCAAAGGACTCAAAAAAAAGAAAAAAAAAGAAAGAAAATTATACAGGTGGTGTCAGGAAATTTGCTTACAGGAATGACGAGATAGATACCAGAGTTTGTGATTTTATGTTAAAGTACCCTTCTGTACTTTGATCCTCTTTTCAAAATCAGAACAGTAGGAGGATCAAACATTTACTGGATGAGATGTTTTATGTGTAGCAATGGCCTTGAAATGCCTTTGAGGAAGTGGAAACTGATTCTTAAAGCATACTTTTATTCAAAAAGAAAAAAACAAAATAAAACACTGAACTTTTTCTTAACTTTTATAGTAATTCAAATAATTGAAAACTGAAATGTTTAGCATTTCAAAATACCAAACTAAAACATATAACTCCACTCTCTGCAAAATAGTTCAGATGTACATTGTCACAGCTACAAATAGCATTTTATTGAGATGTTATATGACACACCAGCATAAAGTACTGCCTATAAAGGAGAGAAGTGTTCCTGCTTGCAAACCATTAGGAAATCTTTTATTTTTATCAAAGTTATTCTTCAATTGAGTGATAAAAATAAAAATGAAAAAGAAGGATCACATTGTGTGATTTTTAAGGAATTCATTTGCATTTTCATTACATAACATTATTGTTTAATACAACAAAAAACTAAAACTATTTGGTACAGACGCCTTTGTTTGCAATTACAGATACTCCAGCTGCAGTTTATGCAAACCTGCAAGCGTCTGATATCTGTCATTGAAAACAAAGGTTTCTGTTCCAAATAATATGTTTTTTTTCTCTGGTGAGTCAAATACTAATGTTGATTAATAAAATGCAAAATCAATTACTTCAAAAAAAAAAAAAAAAAATCATACAAGACGAATTTCTGGATTTTTGTTTTAGAAAAACAAGTTAAAGAGTACCCTTGGTAAAAATGAAAAACTTCAAAACGTTTTGGAAGTGGGAAAAACCTGCAAAATCAGCAGTATATGAAATACTTGTTCTCCACACTGTAGGTGTGAAGTAGGTCATTTGGGTTATGTGTTGTACATTTAGAGACTGAAATATTTGTCTATTCCTCTTTGTTGAATAGCTTCAGCTTTACCAGACTGAATGAAAAAGATCTGTAAACAGGACTTTTAGAGTTTAGTCAAAAAAAATCCTCATGCATTAACTTTGTTTTTCTCAATCAATGAACTGTATCCTCGCATGGCCACTTCTACTAGTCTTGTTTTTTTTAGCGTTTGTCCAAACCCTCAGCGATTCTCTTGCGGCGTGAATGCAGGCAGGAAGTGAGGTTAGACTCAAGTAATTGAGGTTTGGAAGGAGGAAAAACTATTTCCCAGTTCCTTAAACCTACCCATAAGAACAATGACACGTTGGATGACACAAGTATACATGTAAAGGTGGGACAAGGTGTTTGTTTATAGAATAGAAGAGCTGTTTTTCCTGACCAGCTGATGATTCAGATTTATTTTCTTCTCTGTTAATGCAATACTTGCACCAGACTAAAAATCTCAAAGTGGACCAAACCTGGGCAACTGAACGTGTGAACTTTCTTAATTTTTACTAATCCCTTAACGGTGTAGCAGTGTGAATATGGCCTAATATTCCCATATCTACACCACGATACTTTAGCTCTGGGTTGCTGTTCTACTGAAAGATAGAACTTACTACTTTGTGTTGATCTTTAATGGGAAATAAAAACTACAAAATCTGTTGCAATGCTTAAACAATACGTTTTTTAGGCACTTAATTTCTTCAGTTTAACAACTTTAACTTGATATATTAGCTCTTATAGAAAGAACAAATAAACAGAGAACTTTTCAAAAATTGTTATTTGTGAAATCATTAGCTATATTAACCATGTTGTGATAAAATAAATCCCTTTTTTGCTCAAACAAGCACTTTCAGCAAAGGTTCCAGCTTAATGGTTTACAGTCAAAATCCTTAACTAAGCAGTTACTTCCAGCCGTTTATGCCTACAGAAGATTTAATCAGGAAATAGTTCCAAAGGACAAAAAGTGTTTAAACAAATGTCGCTTTCATCGAAATAAAGCATCTGGGTGTTGATCGATTTGATTTGTTCCTTCCTCACCACACAAGCTCTTATATTCGTTTCAAACCGATCTTTTATAACCTCATGTAAAAAAAAGGTGTTTGAAGACATATTTGCCAGAGCTGATGTTATTTTAGGTCAATTCTGACTCCACACATTAAATACTCCCAAATGTTTACCTGCAGGGAGGGTTTGTTGACTGCAGCGTTAGAACTAACTTAAGTTAGTAACAAAACAGACAGGATCCAACGCCTTGTGAACTATTTTCCCCTCAGGGTTCTCTTTGAGAAGCTTTCAGAGCTACATTTTATTTGTTTCTATTATGAGGCCATCAAAAATAATAAAAAAAAACAAAAAAGTCTTCTCAGGACCTTACTCTGAAATGGAAAAATTAAGAACAAGGCCTGTGTGTCCTATGAGATAATAGTCAAATTCTAATAGTTAGAATTATAGCAATAGTAAGTGTAATAAGTATATTAGTCTTTAGTAATTGCCTTTTTGTATGCCTCTAAAGAACTGCTAATTTATATTTAAACTTACCTCAGAAAAAAACATTATTTACACCATGTCTTAGATAATCATGTTTTCATTTTTATTCTGCGATAGAAACTAAAACACAAATAGGCATTTATAGCATAAACCTGGTGTGCTTAAAAAAAAAATGCAAATTATGTTGCATCATTGGGATAACTTTACATTCCTTTTTAATTCTGCTTTGCATTTACTTTCCCAGTGGGAATTAAAAGAATCAACTTCAAAGTTCCCAGGAGCCAGAATCCCTAAACTTTGAGACTTCCTCGCCGACATCGACGTCAAGATCCAACATAGAGGACACATAAATATCAAAGAAACATTAATAATTAGTTTATTTAAACTTGGGATATTTCCCCTTCTCTCTCTCACACACAGTGCAAAAACCTAGATGTAGTTGCACAGTGTTTGCACGAATAAAACAAACTAAATGTTACTGCCAACATAAAATTGGAAGCAGAGTTTTGTTTATTTCTTTAACAAGGTTATTGCATTTGACTAGAACAAATTCATATCCCCTCTTATATGTCTTATTGTTTTATAATCAGTCTTTACCTTCTACATTTTTAATACCATGTTTTTCAACCTGTTTCATCTTTTTTTCCCAATATTATAGATGTGTATTTTCAACTTTTATCACTGACTGTAATCATATCTTCCCTATGGTGAAGTGGTTCAAGTCTGATTGTAATGCTAGGGACCAGGTTTTGTATGCAGACTGCTTCAGGAATAGCATCTAGCATAATAACTATGCGTCATAATTTACTTTGTGGACCCCTGAATAAAAGAGCAGCTGAAATGACACAAACAGTTCTGACTATATTTTACCTCATAGTTTTCTAATTCAGATTAAATTTCTTAGCAAGGTCACTGAGTATAAAAAAAATAGACAGAATCTATATTTTGCTCACTGGCAACAGAAACACTAATAAATTTATAACATAATTTCTATATACAAGCTTTAAGTTCTAGTTTCTGAGGTAAATTCAACACAAAATAACCTTAGAGAACAGTTATTTTTTTCTTAATATCTTTTAACGTTACTAAGTAAGCTTAAGCTTCTGTCCAATTCTAACGGCTCTACAGGAAACTAAAGTGAATTTCTGCTACTTGTGAATTAATTTTTGAATTAGGTTTTTAAATGTAATCTCTCTAGAAGAAGCCAAAATACTTAGCTAGAAACTGCATTATCTTTCATATAGTTCACGACTTAGTGGTAAAACAATGGAGGATTTAATTTAGAGTAAAAATACCTAAATAACTAAAGCAAAAGTTTATATTAAAATTTAGATTTTTTTTTCCTCAACAAGGTAAAACCTCTCATTTTAATACCTATTCATTTCTTTAATTACTTTTGCTTTTATATCAATATAATAAATTTGATACAGTAAACCAGTTATAGGAAAATAAAAAAAAAAATACAAAATCCAGAAAACCTATATTTTTTGATTAAAAGGTATGTATCCTGAAATAAAATACGTTAAAATTAAAAGCAAAATGTGAAAAGGGAGGAAAATATCAAGATTATAAAAGAGAGATATTAAAGTCTTGAGGACGTTAAATAATTTCGGTTTGTTGGAAATATTCAATTGTGTCAATATTGTAAGTTTGCTGAATTTAAGTTGTTTAAAATGAAGATGATTTATTTTTCACTTGTTTCTAAAACACAAGTCAACTGAAATTAATTTTTGTTAGCATTTATTTTTATAGTTTATTTACTTTGACTCAACTTTAGCGAATTGTGAAATCTTCCTTTCTCGTATATACATGTGCCCTCGCCCTGATACACTTTACTAAATAATAAAATTAAAACATTACAGAGTAAAAGTACATTTATAGTGGGTAGAAACATTCAAAGCACGGTTTTAGGTTATATTCACTGAAAAAAACGTTGGTTTAGAGTAACCTTCAATGAGCTAGCTCTGGGAATGGGTCCATCGGGAAAACTAACGGACGAAGCGAACTCACCGTAGCCCCCGGAGTCCGGGCTGTCCTCCTTCTTTTTCCCCATTTTCCACCGGAATCACCGTCCACCGGCTCTTAACGGAACACCTGCTCCAAATAAAAGGGTACAATGTACAAAGAAGCTAAAACTGTTTTAAAAATAGCTCTGCCGTATCCGCACCGATCATGTTAACTAAGTGAGGAAATCTTTTGCTTCCTGGCAGTTCTAGCTACGCAGTGACGACATGAGAACACCTGCAGAGGGATGCGCACCTGTGAGCTCCAACACAGATCGTTTAGGAGAAAAGAGGTATCACTCCTTATATATCTGTGTTATACAAAACTACTGTTAAAAAAGCGGAGACAAATTGTTTGTAATGTCCACCTCATGAAATTAACCACCAACAGTAATCTAGTTAGGGATTTTAACTTCACCCGACCAAGCATGTTAAAGCCTGTTAAAATGTTGTAACTAGACTGTGTCCTAAAACTCACAGCATAGATGCAATTGACTATGGGAATTATAGGGATGATACAAGAGTGTGTCCTGCAAATGGTGGATCACTGGTTCAAACTCCAGATCTGCCCATTTCTATTGTGTATTCAGACCAAGGCACTAGTGCCCACTTATTGTGGTCAGAGAGCCCAGTGGCCCCCAGTGTCCAGCAGCCTTGCTTTGATCAGTGTTTCCCCAGGCAATCTGTGGCTTCAGTGTAGGCTTTATCCTAGTTTGTATAACATTAGCTTTAAAAAAGAAAAACTGAATTTGGCTATGCAAATATATTGTCAATGTTCCTGTCAGCAAACATCAAAATGGCTCAGAGTAATACATCTTTCAATTTACTATATCTCTAAGTTTCCAATTAAAGAAAACACAATTTTAACGCCCCCTGCTGACAGTATAAAGACAGAAATAATAAAAGCTCAACATCTTAACTAATTTGTTGTTTTATTTCACTAGAAGTGACAGAAGAAACAACATTTATTTAAAAAAAAAGACAACTACAACAAGCATCCATCCACAATCTGACATGAAAAGTTGATTTATAAGTCCAGAAAGGCCTTCAGTTTGATGCTGTGTAATTTTTCCACAATGTGCTGTTTTTATTGGCACCATAAAAAATGTTTACAAATATGTAAATGTTAAATGAAGGCCTCTGGTAAAATGGTTTCAGAAAGCACCTTCTGTAACATCAAAATGACTGCATACAGAATAATGAGATCTGTAGATTTTCTAAAACCGTTTTAAATCTGGTCCTTTAAAATGAGTTCTGCAACAGGGAACATAATAAAGTGATAGCTTTAGGAAAAAGTAAAACATAACAGCACCGCAGCTGGCAAACCCCCCACTCCTTTTGTCCACCGTGTGTTCCTGTAAACTCAGTGGAGTTTAATCTGAAGGCCCTGTGGTTCAAGTGTTTTAGGAGTTTCCCATCATGGTCATCCCACAGTCGGCTCCCGACTCTGAACAGGCCTCCATCCGAGCCAGCCTGTTCTGCTCCAAAGCGATGGCCTCAGCAGAGTGCTTACACTTCTCCGATCCACACTGGCAGGTAAAATACTTGCTCTTTATGTCCCAAAAACGGTCGCCGTAGTCAAACCTAAAGACAAACAGTTAAAATCAGTCCTGGCTTGAATTGATAAACTACTGCTATAAATCAGGGAGGATGAAAAGCTTCTCACCCTAGTTCCTGTCCACTCAGGATGTCTCTGGAACTGAAGAAGGCGATGCGAGGGAAACGCAGGTCTTGATGCAGCATGAACACTCGCACTGGGATGAGGTTTGGGTCACACAGGTGATTGATGAAGCGGCTAATGTTGCCGTAGTAACGTGCGTCTATACAATACACCTCCCCGTCCTTTGGAAGAAAAACAGCATGCAAACCAAAGAAACGTCTCAGTATGCAGCTTGTGCTGGATTCTGGATTTGAATCCTAACGGTGCTTCAACTGCACCAACTGCTGACAAATACAGCAGCTTCACTTTTTTTATCTCACACTTACAGGTTGTCGTTTTGGGATGGGGTAGACGATGTTTTAACATGGAATATATGCCTAATGTGTTTATTTTAGCTGCAAGGAAGATGGGGTAGTTGTTTGAGTCAGTCTTCATTTTTCTTTATAGTATAACCTGCTTAGACTTCCCCATTGTTTTTCTTTCAACCTAAATCTCTTTGCACATTAATTATTTTTCCAGTTCATATAATAAATCAGCTTTTATTTGTCCAGTTCACCTTGTTGTCGAGGTCAAACAAGTAGGAATCATCTTCACGAACATCAGCTTCAGCATCCGAGATCAGCTCTCCAACATATCTGAGTTTCAAGAAGAAAAAGATTTCATCAAAAAGGACAGCCAGATGAGTAGCAGCAGAAAGTTTCTTTTTCCCCCACATACTCGCAGATGAAGCTTCCCTGGGGTATGTCCTGCATCGCTCGAACTCCCCAGCCCATCTTCTCCGTCCTGTAGAGCTGTAGACGAACTCTGACAGACGAGACAGTTCAAAGATTAGTAGAGAAGTGCTTTAAAAACGAAGCAGAAAGCTGTTTGAATACAACACATAAGATCAAACTAATAGAGGATTTTGATTCACAGATTCCTGCACATAAAAAAAACAAAAAAAATTCCATAGTTTTCTGATTTAGATTTCCAGACTTTCAAATAAAAAGTAAAACGGTCTTAGAAAACCAGAAGACTAAGATTGATGAACAAACGGACGTACGGATGGATCATTACAGTGTTTTTCCACTCTGAGTTTTATTTTTTCCATACTAATCCAGGTGTGTAATCAAATAACTGTTAATCTTAGACCACGTTGGAACCTTTTTAACCATTAAAATAAACAACACAGTTCTGTTCTTCTATTATCTAAAGAAAAAATAAACCAAAAACTATGCAAAGGTCATCTGTGATGCCATGGTGAATGTCTGTAAGGCTCACTTTATGCCCGCTTGGACCACTCTGTTCTTGCACGTTCGATAACAAGAACACGCCATGTTGCATTCGAATATGAGAGGAGGTTCAATTTTGTTGAACTCCTGGAGCAGCCGTTGGTCCTGCAGACAGAAAGAAAATACATGAAATAAGATAAATATATCAATCCGATTATGATCGTTCTGATATTTATTTTAAGACACTGATATTTTTAAGTGAAATCCAGCAAATATGAAGCACAAAGTACAATTAGAGGATTGCACCGAGAGTTGTTTACAAGAATCTAAACAAGTAGCAAAGTATTACTTCCTCCTTTTGTAAAATATGTGTTTTAATATCAATTACCTTAATCCTAGAGATCTTAAAGCTGCTATTTACCTTGTCATACCAGCAGCGGATGCTCAGCTGCCCACAGAGGCAGTTGCTGGAGGAGCAGTCATCAGTGCAGCTACAGTGCTACCGAAATGAAAGGAAATGTCACATTATTTAAAGGAAAAACACAAAAGGATAGGCTTCAGACAACTGGGATGTGAAAAAAAAAACAGATTACCTGTAGGTGTGTGATGTTTCGATCTATGTTCATTGCTGAGGTCTCACAGTTTTCTGAAACATACTTATAATCCGACGGACAGCCTTCATCGTCCACCGCGTTCACGCAGGGAATCGGAATGTTCTCGTAGCCCTGCGCAACATCGCTGCGACCAACAAACCATTGCATGGAATCAGGTCCAAAGAACGATGGCAGATGAGTCAAACCGCGAGGAAACATACCTGCAGATGATCCGCTCTGTCCGAATCAGCCGGTTGGCGATTCCTCTTCTCAGCTTCCTGTTGATCTGTAGTGAAACCCAGACTGGCGTGTCAGGCCGGGCCAGGGTGAGAGGCGTGTCCCCCTCCCTGTTCATGATGTCAATATCCGCACCTCTGGATAAAAACAACCTGCAGAAAGCGAAAGCTGCTCCTTCAGTGCTTTAGACATAAACAGTCTTTTCCTGTAATCAACAGAAAACTCACGTCACACATTCCAGGTATCCCTCTCTGGCGGCGATGTGGAGTGGGGTGTCTCCATGCACATTGACCGATGAGAGGGAGCAGCCAGAGTTCAACACCAGCTCTGCTATGTCTACGTTCCCAGCATACGCCGCCCAGTGGAGACAAACATTCATCTCCTGCAACACAACAAAGAACGTCTCTATTAGAACACAGGAGCTGCACCTGCAGCTCGCTCTGCCACTATTAGATCATGGTGGCCTTGGGAGGGAAACAATATCCAGTAAAGATGTCGTCAAAACCTCCTAACAAGGTAACTCCTGAGATTTTAAAAGAAAGCAAATCAGGATGATTAAAAAAAGCTGGGACCCATTGCTCTACTTTATTCAAAGAATTTGATGCAGAAAAAGTTAAAAGAAAATTACTTGTCCAAGAGTTTTAAAGAGTGATAAATCATTAGTTCCCATGAGATGCGAGCAGAGTGAGGAGACACTCTGTGACTATTTGTATATTTTGCTTTATGTATTGTATATTTGTCTTATTATAAACCATATTGTGATGGCTGTTTGTAAAAAGCAAACTAAATTAGCTTACTTGGTCCTAAAACGTGTTGGATCTGCTAATAATAGGCCTGCTGTGTTAAATGTTTTAGAATTTTCAGATTCTGTTGTAGTTACTTCAAACCTAAGAAAGAAAAATGCTTTCCACCAGTTGGTAGGCAAGAAAAAATGTGTATTTGTACTACCTAAACCTAGTATGTTGTTGTACAACATCATAGATATTGACTTCTTAATTAAGTGGGGTTTTCTGTC
>JAUZNJ010036708.1:26237-36239 GCA_034780135.1 Jordanella pulchra
TTTGTACTACCTAAACCTAGTATGTTGTTGTACAACATCATAGATATTGACTTCTTAATTAAGTGGGGTTTTCTGTCGATCCTTTTCTAATAAATTTAAGCTTTTCTATTATGTACTTAGCTCTACTAGAAATATATATATATATGAAGAGGCTGCTGGCAACTGCTACAAAATCATATACAATAATATGAAGAACGTTTTAAGCCTGTTCTATTTTTGGGGTTTTGATTAAACAAAAATACATCACTTAAAAACTAAACTAGAGTCAAGAATTTGTCTTTTGACTAAAGGATTTATTGGACTTCCTGCCGTCCTGGGGATCAGATGACAAACATGCATCCATAATCCAAACATGCTTGATTTTAACAACATAAACATTCTCCTTCTGGATTCTCTTCTTGAGGAGAAAAAAAAAAAACAAACAAAAATCACGATGACTTTCCTAAACAATTATGTTCTATTAAATTTACAAAAACATTTGCAGGAATAGATAGTTCTTAAAAGTTTAATTTCTGTCCTGAAAGCCAAAGGAAGGATGATGGGATGATGGGTTAGATTTGTAGGCCTAAACTAAAACAAGGATTCGTTTACTTCCAACCTGCGGTGGCTGCATAGGAACTAATTCATGTTAAGGAAGAATCCAGGACGGCTGGACTGAGGTCTTAATTTTAGTCTTAGAGCTTCGTTCAAAAAGGCATTTAATTAAATCACATTAAAGATTCAGTCAAACCGTAACTTTAAACACAAATAATACTTTAATTATGCTTTAAAAACACTATATCTGTTCTGCACTTGCACAGATAGATCACCAGTTAGATGTAAGGACCTGACTCTCTTTTCCTGGCAATATGCTGCAAACATTTGTAAATAAAATAAATGAAAAATCAAGAGTGGCTGAACTTCTATTAAGAGGAGTGTAACTTATTTTCCTGCTCCTTCCTCTTCATTTAAAATTATAAATCTGCTTCAGTTAGTTCATCTTAAGAGTTGGTCTAATCTGCTACTAATGAAATCAAACACATGGCTAATTAAGGTTTGAATGTTTTATCATTGTTTTGTTATTTACTTCCTCCAGAACCTCCTGTTCAATCCAGGTTGTAAACAGGCTGGTTCAGATGCAGGAGGAAGGATAACTGTTGGTTATAAAGAAAATGGACAAAAACAGCCAAATATTCTCACAAGAAAAAATACAAATTCAATTAGAGACTGAAATCCCAGATGGCCTGTAATGAATATATGAAACTGTCACACTTGCCTTGTCTTTAATGGAGACATCAGCGCCTCTGTTCAGCAGTGATTTGATCACTTTAACATGCTTGTGCTCCGCAGCCCAGATGATCGGCGTCCATCCACCGTTATCCTGAAATTTCCAAACGCAGAGACTCAAAACTGGACAACCATAACTCTGTGATCAGGGTTACTTTCAAATCAAATTACCTAAATATGATTCAGTTGGAATAAAGTTGGACAATGGTACTTCAGATAGAATAAATTTGATTTATACAGCAACCTTAATAAAACCTTGTCGTACAGCAACCATGTTAGCAACACTTCTGAAAAATCTCAGCATTAAATCAGAATGAACTGTCAAATTGGGGGGAAAAGTAGATTATTTTAGACGGTATTATGATAAACACTTATTAAATAATACATTTTTGAAATTCATGCTTCAATGTTTCAACCTGAACAGTCTCAATAAACTCACATTATTTTACAGGTATTTTAACTTTAGGATAAGCTACAAGAAGTCATAACAATTTAAATCTTCTTACCCAATTTTAAAAACCACTAAGCTGTTCTAAAGTTAATCTCCCTGATTTATTTGTAATTTTTATCACTACCATCAGTTCAACCATTTATGACTGAAAGTTTGTTTTTACCATGAGGTTTAAAATAAAATAAAAAAAAACAAACCTTAGTTATTCTTGACTTCCTGTTTCTCTGGGGAATGAATATGATTTTTATTAGCTTATATGGAAAAGAACATGAGCCTACTGTGATAAAAATATCAGCTAATCTAGTCAGTTGATAATCACAAAGCGACAAATAAGGCTGGAGGAGAAAATATTTTGTTTTTGGCACCAGGAGCATTAAAAGGAGAATATTGTTAAAAATCTAAATATCTGAAACTCACGGCGTCACAACCTAATCAGCTTAACTCGAAACACCTGCAAAGTTTCCTGAGCCTCTAACAGCGTTACGGAGTAACAGCATTAGATAACAACAATTTTATTTTCCCTGTAACTACCTGATCACCTTTCTCCTTTCAGTAAAGGTGATTTGTTACTTGCAATATAACGCAGCGATTGATTGGCTGAGGAGCATTAAGGTGGGCGGGTGCTCAGGGTGCATGGATTGCTCACACATACGGAGACAAAACAAGGGGATTAAAGGTGACAGCGGTGAGAACCAGAAAGTCAGTGAGAACGTTCCTGAACTGAAGTTAGACACAGTTTTATTCTTATGAAGTCAAAGGAAAATGTTCTGGTATTATGCCCCTTTAGGAATCCCTGTCTAGGAACAAACACCTCAACCATGTTGGTTATGCGGGTGTCTCAAAAATCATAGGGAAGACTGCTGATTTTAAAGTTGTCTAAAAAGATCATTACTGACGAAGCTGGTTGTTCAGAGCTACTGAGGCTGGAGGTGGTGCATCAAGAGCTGCCAAACAAAGACTACGGGTTTCAAATTTTTGCTTTCTTTGTGTAGATCTTCTTCTGAACCAAGCAACATCAGGAGCACTTTACCTGAGGAAAGAAAACTAGGCTGTTGCTTGGATTGTCCAGTTTTTAGATTAAATAAAAGTTTACATTTCATTTGGAAATCAAGGTCCCAGAGGAGAAAACCAGAATCCACGCTGCTTGAACTCCAGTGAGGTTTCCACAGTCAGTGGGGTTACATGTAACCTGCTGCGGTTGATTGAATGCAGCCATCTAACAGGAAATTATTGCACTTCATGCTCCTTACCTCTGACAAGCTTTATGAAAATGCTGATTTAATTTTCCGGTAGAAAATGGCACCGACCCACACTGCTGTAACACTGATGCAGAAATGCATGCAGAAGGAGCCCCGACCAATTATCGAGTGCAGAAAAATATGTCATACATGTTTTTGTGAATGAACAAATGATGGTTGCGTTAAGTTCAAGTTGCGGAGCTGCCAGTCTTTGCAGAATTATTGAGTGTTAAAATTTCAGTTATCTCTGCTGAATAAACACAAATAAAAAAGGCTGGGTTTTGAACAGATCTTCAGTAAGAGATGGTGGGAAATAGATGGTTTTATTTGAAGGCATTTTAAACAGCTTCATTAAAGGCTGAGAAAAAGGCTTTAATAATCCTGAATCCTTACAAACGGATGTCGACTGCAAATAAAAAGATGTTGTAACAGATGTTATGATTATAGTTCTTGTACTACCTGAGCGTTCACATCAACCTGGCCGGTCTCCAGAAGCATGTTGACGATTTCCAGGTTTCCCAGCTTGGCTGCGTGATGGAGGCCAGTATATCCATCCTCCTCCTGGGAAAGAAGTACAAACACATAAGGCGGATCATCAAGACAAGGACTGTAGATGTGACCAGTTAGAGCACAAACGGATACTTACGACATGATAAACGCAGGCTCCGTTCTGGATCAGGTAGCGAGCCACATCAACATGATTATTGATCACAGCCTCCAGCAGAGGCGTCCTCAGATCCTTGTCTTTGGCGTCCACCTGAGCTCCAGCCTATCACCAAACACAACGTTACATTAATTAAGTCATATTATGCGAAGATGACAAACAGGCAGCTGGTGTGGATGGCGACTTGCCTGTATCAGCATGTAGCAGACCTCCAGCAGGCCTCTCTGAGCTGCAGCATGAAGAGCGGAGCGGCGGTTCTGAGATTCCGGCTGGTATGTTGGATCGATACCTTCCACTGAAAGAGAGACAGAGCAGAAGGGAACTTGTTGCACATCGTATTTGCTAATGATTACTGAGAGATGTTGCATTTTCACTTCAGCTCACAATCAGGAGCAGCCTTCCTTAGTCAGCTTAACTAATTCAGCAGACTTCTCTTTCTACATCTAAGGAGAAAACTAAACCGCAGCAAACTGCAGCATCATCCTCTCTGGTTTGGTTACTGAAGACGAAACCACAAACGTGATGCATTTAGTCGAAATAAAGATTTGATACATGAACGCAAATAAAAATAAAGCATTAATCATTTCAAATAAAAAGATGCATCTTTAGTTTAAGTAATTTCTTTTAAACTCAAAAGATTTAATGTTATAGAAATATTTGTTTAATGTCAATATTTTGTTTTTATTCTTTTTATTTGATATTATTTCTTTCAAACAGCCCAGTGCCACAGTTACTGGAAGCTCTTTCCTCAAAGAAAAATGTAACTTAGCAACCATGCATCCTTGGTTACCATTTAAGCTGAACAGTGTTTTTCAGGAACTTTTATTTTGTTTTCTATGCCTCCAGTCTAGTCTATGTGCTGTAAAATATGAAGCAAGGCATCTCTCTGGGCCAAAACTTTAATTCAGCAAAGAAAAGGAAGCAAGCGGTTCAAGAGAAACTCATGTGCATCAAAGTTTAGTTTAAAAATAATTTTAAAAAGCTGCTCGGCTAAACTAGCCAGTCGAATAAAATTAAGAAAATTATTACATGGCTGAGAAATAAATAAAACAAATTTCTCTTGATACTGAACAGAAAAAGGATGATGGTATGGGAGGATATTTTTTTACTGAAATTAAAAAAATATATTTTAGGGCTTTGTTTTACAGTATTAATATTTGTGGGCCTTTGGGACCCTTGGAAGAATTTTTTGACCGTCCTTAAGTAAAGAAAGACCAAAAGATGCAGATTAAAATCTATTTTAAAACTGAAAACTTGTCGAACAAAGAATTCATCTTCTATCAGCCGTGTTTGTGTTTTAATTCCATTTGACAATAAATTGGAGCACAGACACTAAGTGACGTTTACTAATAGCCAGTTATTGCTGACATTCAGACCTATAATGAATGTCAGTCTGTCTTTTCTATAGACTAAAGGAGTTATTGTGCATTTAATTTATTGTTAAAAAAAATAATAAATCTGCCATTTTGCCTCCATGTTCAAAGCTCTTGACACCACTGTTGAATGTCTCCATGATGTGGCAGGCATTGCTTTTACAACGCCCGTCATTTGAACAGGTGCCACTCACTCAGCATCAGCAGCACTCGCTGGACCTCTCCTTGCTTGGCAGCAGGGTACAGCTGTCGCGGGTGGAACCTCAGTTTCTTCCTCCTAGTACAAAAAAGATACATTTTAAGTCCAAAAATAACTAAGAAAAATGTCTTTATATTTTTTCAACTCCTTTTACATGACAACTATATTTGGTGAAATTATTCCTGCATTGAACTCATGCAGCGCCTCATTGTCTGACCTTTCCGTTTCCTGTGTAAGGATTGCTTTCTGCAGCGCCGCCCTGCTGGGGCCAGGCGGTAGTGCACTTGGGCTGACTGATTTCCCATTGGGCATGCAGAGCGACGGTCCAACGCTGTCCACTCCTTCCTCTGCTGGAGGAACAGCAGGGACAGTTGTTGCCGAAGGCACCGGCTGGGGAGGCTGTTGTTCCACGGTGGGAGTTACCAAACCGTGACTTCGCATTCTGGCACTAAGAAAATAAAGACGCAATTTCATCTATAAAATGTGTCAAACTGGTAAAACACTAATTCACTTCCTGCTCTTACCTGACCGGTCTTTCAGGCATCTTCCCGTCCTTCATCCATCCTGTTGAGGCAGTGAGAGAGGGGCCTGTCGGGGCAGAGGGGGGCAGTGAGGGGGTGGTTGTGGAGGAGGCGGACATGGTGACCACGGTGGTTGCGGAGGTTGAGGCCAAGGAGGGGATGGTGATCTCCTGGGCCTCTGAGGCGTCTTCCCCACAGTGTGGACAGAAAAGCATCCCACCGCCGTTGGCTTTGCTGCGCCCTCCGCTCAGTACCGTCACACAGCCGCGGTGGAAGCGGTGAGCGATCCGCTGGTCTGGACAACATTCCAGGAACGTGCCCTGAAAGAGGAGGAATCGTTTGAAAGAGGGAAGACTGAACAACAAGACGTGGTGAGGAAGAAGATGAAGGAAATAGGAGAATAAAGCCAACCAGAAACATTAAGGTGTCTGGCTGGGATCCTAAACATCTCCAATGTCGTTCTTTCTCATTTTCACATTTAATTTGCTCAATTTTACAACTGTAAATAAAAAAAAAGATAATTATGAATTTATAACAGATTTCTTTACATGTCAGATTTTATACACTGAACCTGTGAAAACTGCAGGACAACATTTGACATATGGACGGACGACCAGACAAATTACTCAAATAAGGGTTTAAAGGAACTGATGGAAAGCAAGACATCATAACAGACAGATGATCGATACCTGATGCATGAATAGATCAACAGATCAGACAGATTATAGGATGAATCAATTGACTCTGTGTGACGTTTTCATGTTTTCTCCATGAATGTTCGGAGTTACTCAGGCTTTAGCCATCCAGAGACATTCCTGTTAGATATAATGGCCTGTCTTGGTTGCCCTTAGGGCCCAGTGTGTGGGGCGTGTGTGTCTGGGTCGATGTTGCATCGTGACAGATTGGCTAACCTTTCATACTTGCCTAAATTAATACGTAAAATTGATTGATGGACGTATTTAGTGTTCTGAGTTTCAATTCTTATCCATATTTTGTGTAGGAATCATGATAGTACTACAGCTGTTTATGAAGAAAATACAATTGAAAGCATGAAAAGAAAGAAATACTGAGGAACACAAATCGGGAATACATGATACAAGACAATAAACATGTTAAAGTTTTTGGACTGTCTTTTCTAAAGCAGTAAAAGAAACATCTTATCCTCCATTCAAACTCACTGCTATGCAGAAGTATCCACAGCCAGGACAACAGTGGTGTTTGACCATGTGTGAGCGATGGACGTCACAGAGCACCATGAGGGGGATCCGACTGGACGGTCGCATCGTCTCCGCTTTCATGGTCCAGTTGGTGCAAGCTCGAAGCTAAAGACCAACACATTACAACAGAAACATGTAGATTGGATCAGAGTTTTCTAAATGTGCCTCAAACAGGTAAATAAAGGGTGTTTTGTTTAGGCTGAAATAAGGATTTCAAAAAGAGCAGCTATTTTCTGAGTTACAGAAAGATTATTTTAACCTTAGATTTCGGTTTTTCTTACACTTTTAATCTGCTGAAGATGGAAACAGCCAGGACTGTGTCAAACGGCTCAGGCAGCTTCTCTACACCTGCTTCTAAACTTGTAGAGTTTCTTCTAATCTATTGTCTTTATTCGGTTTTTCTTTGGTTATATTTGGACAATGGCCGCTTTTGTACTTATTTCCCTTCCAGCACAATTTGTGCATAAAGAAAATGATACTTAAGAAGCAACAAGGAGAACCATAAAGTGCCACTAAGGTAAAAAATAAAATGCATAAAGATGCATCTCTCTGGTCCATTGAAAGGTCCCCTTTGTTGGTTTAATTTTTTTTTCCCAACCTCTCTAACAGCTGAAAACAACATATAAATAATAAATCTATTGAGCCTCCCAGCAGAGCCAAAGGACGTACCTCTCCGTTGAGGCTTTCCGTGGCCATACACTGTCTGCTGACCCGCTGACTGGTGCTGTCCACTCGAGGAGCCTCCATTCTGCAGCTGCACAGAGGAAGCTCCTCCAGCCGCTCCATGTCGCCCGCTTCGCTTCCCTCTGCAGAGACGATAGTTCACATTCAGACCAAAAATTAAGACCTTAATGGAGATCAGCAGAGAGGTTATGCAACCCTAAAGACTGTTTAAGACCAGTTATTTTAAATCTAACGTGTACATTAAATGGAAGGAGCTACTTATTCAATAAATCTCTGAATTTTAAATACAGATCCTAAGTGGAAAGATTGTCTAATATTTTCAATAAGTTGTAAAACATATAGAAACTACAGAAATTCACATCCGAAGGATTTTGAAATGGATGTGGGTTCATACAAAGTAAAAGGGCAATGAATCAGCTAAGATGTTCTTTTCCAGCAGCCGTGACTGTTTGAATAAAAGTGCTTTTGTTAGGTACCATTTTAAAGAAAGGGTAACCATTATAAACTGACCAGCAGGAGGAGAAAGAGTCAGACTGTCAGCAGCAGCAATGTCCAAAGCCCCCAGTGGAACCTCAGTGTATTCACCAGACCTTTCTGCTGAAGGAAAACAAATATTTACAACTTAAAAAATAAAGAAAGAAAAATCAGGCACACAGGTGCATTAAAATTATACATCATCTTTGAGGGAGATAACTTTCCTCTTTATACATCTGGACTCACCTTCCTCTGGTTCCACCAGATCTACTGTGACCGTGTCTTTGTCCTGATCCGACGGCGGTCCAGGAGACCTTCTTTCAGACTCCAAATTCTGCAAGTTAAAACAACAACATAAAGAAAATGATGCATTGGGGTGGGTGGGGGTTATAATGGTTTTATACTTTAAAAAACTTTAGATATGAGAAGAAAAAAGTCATCTAACATCATCAAGAAAACATCAGATCGTCCAAAGCAGGACCGGTCTAAGAAAAAAGTGAACGATAACTGCTGCCATAACCAGACAGGGATGTAGTCACTGAGCTCAAGAGAGAATAGCTGACCTGATCTTCTGTATCTGCAGTCTGCTGCTTCTCTTCACCTCTATTTTCCAACTGAAAACAAAACACAATCAAATTATGACTCAACCCCTCCTGTATACAAAGACACTAACAAAAAGAAATCTGCAGTAATGCGATGACTGCTCTCACCTTTTCAGAATCTGGAGCATACAAATGGCCTCCATCATCAGCCGGCTTGTCTGAGGACTTCCTGCTCGCCACTAAAGCCACATCTGATACCGACTCCGGTTTCTTAGGAGACAACTTCTCCTCCTATGAAGTAAAATTAAACAACAAAAACATTGAAAACATAAACTCAGAAGAGATACACAAAAGGCTTAACAATGACTCATGAAATTACCGGAGTCTGAGTCTTGTTTGTCATTTTTTGACATCCTCCAACGGCGTTCTCGGATAATTTCCTCTTTTTTGCAGCTATTAGAATCAAGACAAAGCAGTGCGAGCAGAAACGGCTTTAATTTAACAACAAAAACAGCCACAGTCACTGTAATTAGAGGAGTTGCAATTCATGTTTTCTCACATTTCTAGAGGACTGATAGACGGAAACATTATAAAGTTAAAAAAAAACAAAACAAAAAAAAAAACAGATTGAGGGCAAATAGAGTGACGGATGCAAAGACTAATGATAAATGTGCAACTTTTGCACAGCAAAATAAAAAGAAGAGTTTAGGATGGGAACACTTGTCCAGATTTATGTCTGCATCAGCTGGTCAGAGCGTCTTTAAGGCTACTAACCTGTTTCAGAGTCAGAAGAGACACAAGATCCTGAAGGAGTCCTGGACGCAGGAAGAGTGTCACCATGACTCATCTGTTAATCCATAAACCATAAAAATCACACGTAAAACCTAGAAATGTCGAGGTAAAAAGAACACAATTTGTCACATAAGCCAGCTGCGTCTGACCTGACCCGATGCGGGCCTGGTCATGGTCTTCCGAGCTCGGTGGATTTTGTGTGGTCCAGGGGAGACGGAGGGAGTCGAAGAGGCTGAGAGGGAGGGGGAGGAGGAGGTTGAAGGGGCAGAGGGGAGGTTGGATTTACTGGTCGACGGCCCAGAAACACTCATCTTTGCTCTGCCGGGTGACAGCGGCGAGGATGTGTAAGGACAAGGAGACATGGAGGAAATGGACTTTGCTGCATGACCTGTTACAGAAAAAACATCCCATTAAAACGAGTCGAGTTAAGAAACATCTTGAGAAACAAAAATATCAAGTTGGCATTTCTGTTATAAAGGATATTAAAAGGCATTTTTTTTATCTCCAACTTTATCATGTTAATAAGAATAAACCTTTCAAATATCACCTTTGTTTGCTGGAGCTTGGCCTGTTTTTCAGTG
>JAUZNJ010036709.1:0-11745 GCA_034780135.1 Jordanella pulchra
CTAAAGGGCGCGCCTCACATTTTGAGAGAAAAAAAAGACTTTTGTATGCGCCTTATGGTCGTGAAAATACGGTAGTTCTTCAGCTTTGTTCAGACTTATGTTTGGAAGCACTGAGATTGATGGAAAAATATTAGCAAAAACAAGTAGAAATATAACAGTAAAATAGCTTAAGTTTGACAGGACAACAGTTCTATGTGAGCTGCTTCAAATAAGACTTCCTTAAACTGTATTTATGTCAATGCACCTTAGGGTTCTGTTTTCGGGGGCTTTGTTTTTTTTCAAATTAACAGGCTCTCCTTTGCACATTTTGTGCCCTTCAAGATGTCTAATACCACTGCTCTGTAGATCATACTCACCTATACAACCTATACATAAGCTGCCAAGCATATCAAAAGTACATGTCTTATGAATTTGCTTAGACTGGTAAAAAGTTGTTTGCCAAAATGATTTCTCCAATAATGAAGATAAAGCTGAAACGTGTATTTGGTCTCCACAAAAGCCTACAAATCCTATGATGGAAAACTCTTGGTCATTTTTTCTCTTATGCCAAGTCTTTCAAAAGCTTGGGGTAAATTTTGACTCTGTTTTAACTGATGTTGGTCATTGTTTATGGGGGTTAAAGTGACAAGTTTAATAAATAGAAATTTCATAAAATTAATATATGTAACTGTACCATCAAATAAGTAAATGTAACATGAAATAAAAAAATGACCATTAAATAATTGATTTTATGTGTTAAAAATGTGTTAAAGCATCAATTTATATAAACAGTTCCTAAATGAATGCATTAAAAAAGCCCTTGAATAATTATAGTATGAAGGGGAATTATCATTTTTGTTATGACTTCCCCACATTTAGATTGTCAATAAAAATATACACATCAAGGGAAACTACATTGTGACACAGAAAGTGTACCCCTTTCCTTCTAATTTGACCAAAAACAGCCAAAAAGGTTTATTTTAAATCAAACAGATGCACCTTTGGTTTAATTAAATCAAAGGAACAAACAGGATAGAGCATATGAATGCAAATATTTTCCTGCCTCTGTGTGTTTCTCCTCCTGAGTTTGACCATATGGAGCTCAGTGGGCAAGTCCAAAACAACTTCTGTGTTGTACTACGTTCCAAATGAACACAATATACCATAGCTTTCCTATCCAGCAAGCATTTAACAAGAAGGAACACACATGGGATGTAATGCAGTCACACATACACAGAAAATAGTGCATCTAACTTCCTACCACCACAAATAATGTTATCTAAAAGCAGCCTTACACCTGTGGTGAGCAAACACTTCCCACAAGTCCATTCTCACAATCAAACCACAAAGGGAGATCAGTCAAGCAGGAAAACAAAACTCCCTCACTAAAAGATCTCTTTACTCACCCCATTTCTGCCCTGCTCTTCTGCTCTGTACTTGAGACCAAAGGTGCTGTGCCATCTGCTGGTCATTTTAGAAAACACACGCTATTTTGTCTCCTCTCTTGCTGGGTATAACCGCTATTTTTTCATCTTTCTGTCGTTTGTCTTATAAATTAATCTAATATTGTCAAATGACGAAAAAACAAAATACTACAGTACCTTTTATGGGTTGCTAACATCAAAACATAAAAAGGGCAGTGTTTTACTATTGTTCCTTTTCAATTTTTAAAAAAAAAGTCATATGAGTATTAAATTTTGTTTCCCAGAGTCTTCATCCGGTTCTGACAAGCTGCTACATTCTATAAAACATCAAATCTAGTGACACATTAACAGCTGATAGACATTGCCTCAAGTCAACATAGCATGAAGTTTTCCTTTGGGCTCATGTATAAAATGCAGCTCAGTCTCAGTCAGGCTCTTTTTTTGATGACATAAAAATGCAAGGGAAAAAACATTTTTGAAATGTTAAAAAAAGATGAAAGACACAAAGATACAAACAGTTCCCTAACGCCTTTCTGTAAGTAACACTCAAATGAAAAGTGACATATAAATCACAATCTCTCCATCTTTTATTCTGACTCCTGTATTGATACAGTCTGCTGCTGCCACCTCTCCAGAGCCCAAGTCTTCTGCCTTCTGCTTTCCATCATTAAATCACAGTGAGACAGTTGTGAAAAACATTCTGCCATGATCATAATAAAATCGATTATCTCACTCTTTGCCACAAAGACACAAATGCAGACTTGCAAAGACAAACACAAGGAATTATAAAACTGAGTCACATCTGACCCACTTCCCAAATTGCAAGCTTTGATGAAAGGACACATTGTGTTTGTGTGAGTGTGTGTGTGTGAGAGAGTGTGTTTTTGTCCATGAGTTATCTCTAATAATGATGTGTGTCTTGTTTTTTATTTGCACGACAAAGGAATTCTTAGTGTTAACTATTATTTTGAGGTTTTCTGTGTTTGAAGATCTATTATACAGATTTCTCTACACTAAATGTAATGTCTATGTGTTCACATATGGGTTTTAAAAAACACTGTAATGTTAATAATGCACATATGTTAATTGACTTACAGTCTCAACAGGGATCGTTCACATTTGGTTTTCTTTCCTAAAAAAATTAATTTTTGCCCACTTTTATTGATTTACTAAAAAAAAAACAAAAAAACACACACTTTACAATGAAACTATTTTGCAATTTGAGATCTTTTTAAATAAGACAGATTTTCAAATTAGATATGCTTAGAAAATAGGCACTGTTTGAAACTTCGAATAACATTAATGAGCTAAATGAAATTTAAAAACTCCACCTGTGATTTTTACATTGCTTAGTTTATTTTAGTCATACTTTTTTAACATGCTTTGTGCATAACATGTTTCTGCCATTTCAATGGTGTAAATTAAAAAATGACAGCATTGAGTGGAAAAAATATTATGTTGATATTCAATTCAGATATGACCTGTGCAACCAGCTCAGTAGCTAGAATAGTTTTGGGTGGTTTTAATTTATGAATACATTTATGCTAATATAGACAAATAAAATGAATACAGCTCCACAGACCGACATCTAAACTAGAAAATGCATAGAAATACCCAGCCTCATTATTGTAACAAAACTCATACTATCTATTTTTAAATATAGTTTCTAAGGTTCGTCTTTTATCAGACATGTTGTCATACAAAATACCTGACATGTTTTGATGGTAAATTTTCATCTGCAGAATGCCTCTGTTTTTGTAATACAAATTGTGTGTCTGATAATAAAAGAACCTATGAGACTGTCATCAACTTGACTGATTTAGCTACCGGAAAACAAAGCACTGTCTTTATAAATCCTAAAATTGCACTTTGTTTTCTGTAGCAGCAAAAAAAAAAAAAAAAAAAAAAAAAAAAATATGGGTCAATTTCAGATTTGCATGGAGTTAAAAAAATGCTTTAGTATGACATGCAAAAAATAAAAGCAGCTATTAAGAAAACAATGCAAAATGTTATTGATACTAATAGTAAAATAAAATATATTTTCCTGCATTGGAACTATTTGAGGGGTGATGAGATAAAGATGATGTTTTATAATCAACAATAGCCTCCATCATTTTAGAGATTTTAGATTAATGATAGTACATATCCACAAATCTTGAACTGCCAATGTGCAATACACCTGGTTGTTGTTTTTTTTATCTTCCTTGTTAAACATTTTTCTTTTGTGTATTTGCGACAGATGAAGGTATATGAGACTATGTTCAAAGGATCAATTTGTCTTTAATAAAACTAAAAAAACTAAACTTGGAATAAAGTAGCCAATACATATTTTACATGCATTGATTTGGTGACAATGAAACAGCAATATATTTTGGATGTACAGTATTGTGCAGCTCTAATATAATTTTGTTAACAAACAGGGCTGACATTCAGGGAGCTATCTAGATCACACACCTACTGTTGGCCTTTAGATTTTACTCCATCCCTGAAACACAGAACTGTGCCAATGACTTTGTGTGCATGCCACATATCTACATAGTGCTACAATTTAGCCTTCTTATAGATCCTTCCAAGTCCTTAATAGTGCCATGTGGTACATCATCTCTGGTATATGCAGTTTGATATTGTACATTCCAGACTCTTAAAAGAGAGAGAAAAATCATTAACCAAACAAACTTCACCTGAACTTACTTCTTGATCAGGTTGAAATTTCATCTATAATAAATGCTATCTAACACCACCTGGGGCTAAATACGGACATCTTGGCCTCTTCTTCTCTTTTATCTTCCATACCCTGCAGTGACCTCTTGCCTGTTCTGAAGAAGCTTTCACCAGCCTTTCGTTTTATGTCTCTCACTTCCTCCTCATTCTAACTTCAATATGTTGTTAAATCACCTGACTTGCCTGAATGAGAACTGTGTCACAGTTGTGGTTCAACCAGCTTCCCTCTGTGCCTTAAGCAGAGCTGAGGAGACCTGTGCAACTGCCACAGAGCATTAGCTACAAAGTTAACTACTACTGACTCACTCCTCAGTTCCCCCCTCTGACGACATCTACAACCATAAAATGAGAGACACAGCAATTCTTCTCTATGTGTGTCTCCTGCATCAGGATGAGGGATTTGACACTCAGAGACAGTTAACTACAGAGCAGAGCTGGTGAGGCCCTGAGCACTGAATGGGAAAGCTTGATGTGTTTATGAGTTACAGTCTATATGATCTAGGTGCTGCACCTACCATAGATGCTGTTCTCTGAAATGGATGTTCTGTAGCACTTTTTGTTCTGAGGTGAGTTTATTTTTTATTTAACCGACAGACATCATATTTGGCAGACGTCATTTTTTTTATTCTGGTTAATTAAAAGAGTTTTAAATATTGAAATAAATAAGTATGAATACAACACTGATAAGTAAAAAACTATGGGTACAAAACTAAAGAATAATCCAAGTGTGTTCTCTGATTCAACCCAGGACCCATTAGCTATCATGAAATCCTACTTGTGACTTCATTACATCAAATAGGTACAGAAGCACTCATTTGTTTAGTTGGCTGTCTGTTTATCTTGTGGAAATAATGGCTATTTACACAGCTATGATTATCCGGCTTTGAGGGATCAAGTGTAAATCGATGCAACAGAGAGGTCTATTTGATGTTGGCAGTTGGTGATGTGAATTTTTTTAATTTGAAAAAAAAAAATTTATGCAGTTGTGAAATGGTTATGATGTTTTAATCTTTTCTGAAAACAGAAATGAATAATCGTTTTTTCTATTCACCACATTAAGATTCAGGGGAGTTCATAGGATTTTTTTTTAAACTGGAGCCGCCACCTGTCCAGTCACCTGGATGAAAACTGAGATTTTTAAAGAATTAAATTAGATCAGGAATGCTACGTTATATTGGGTAAGATTACTTATTGTATTATACTTATTGTCTTATATAGCATTAAAATCTTATTCCTCATAACTTTTTGCTTATTTTTTCACAGAAAATAACAAAAACCCTGTAGATAAAATTAATAACTTGAAAAATGAAACGTGTTTACTACTATTTAGTATCGAGTTAAAACCTTTTCTGCCTCTCTGCTGCACTGATATGATAAGATTTTTATTAAACTGCAACAAATGGGAACACTTTGTGTTATCTTTTCTTATGACCCTTTTTCTTTTAATCTTCTAGTGTTGCTTCATCTGTCCACTACACTTATTTTCTTCTGTTCCATAACTTATATTCTATTCTTATTCTATTCTTAACCACATGAGTAAAACTAAAGAAAACTTTTTGGGTTCTTTATATATATATATATATATATATATATATATATAGTTTTCATCTCTTTTACTCTTTCTTTATGCAAAGGTCTTATCAAACAAACACTATTTGCATCTGGGACAACCTACTTTCTAGGCTTTTTGATGTATTGACAAAAAGCCAAGAAAAACCCTGTTTTTTCCCGCTGGTTCATCTCAACTGGTTGCTTGATTGGAACATACAAATATATAATATGTCGAAAAGATACAAGCCTTAAAATGAATGCAGTTATCCTTTCAATTCCCCATACCAGCTTACTCTTGTCTGTGCAATATCATGGAGCATTGTAAGCTTGTTCCTTTTCTCTTGTGGTCAATGGGTTGGGGGGGGTGTTACACACTGGACATGTAGCCAGTCCATCACTGGGCAGTGGCACTAACACAGAGGCATGTGACATAAGCAAGCATTGAAACCCAGACTCATACCTCAAGGCAATTTGTCCTGTCATTCCATCATGCATGTTTTTGGACCGCTGGGAGGAACTTAAAAAACTGGAGGAAAGCCCACACATGCCCCATAAAAGCATGCAAGCTTGACACCGAAAGAATCGATGTCTGAACCTCTTCGCTATGAGGAGACAACACTAATCACCAAAACCACCCTGCAGCTATAAAAGGAAATGATTTGGTTATTATCCAGCACAGCATATGTTTAATGCCTTTGATTCAAAGAATGAACTCATGCTTATAGTGAAATGATCCAAACCTCTCTGATAATGTCATTTAAATTATTGTCTTTATCTAAGATTAAGTGTGTATTTCTATATTTTACATACTGGATATCGGTTAGCAGGTATGCTACCGTACTGACTATTTAGGTAAGGTTGATAATATACCCTGGAGATTCATAAGAAAATAACAGAAATCTGAAACATTTTTTGTCTTATAGATGACAAAAAAGAGGGATATATTAAATTGTGTTACATAAGAAGCTTAATTCACAGGTAAAACTATGAAGAGCAATCAATGCTGTGGTATGTGTTCTAGGTATACAGTATTTAAGATGGTTACTTAAGAAGATGGAGAACTTTCTTACGAACTTGTATATTTGACTCATTTTGTATAGAGAAAGGCTTCATTAAACTTCAAAAACATCAAACATTTGTATTAAGTTAAATAATCCTTTTTTTCACTTATCAGATTTTAGTCAATCATTTTAGGACTTTTACCACCTAAGTAGTTGCTTTGAATATTAAAAGTGTCTCTAATTTTATGCACTGCTAATATCCTCCACATTAACAATAAATTAGTTTATATCTAATTGTCTGTTAATTAGAAAATATTATTGTGAAAGAAATAATCACAGAATATTAGGCAGAAAGAGAGTTAATCCATTTCATAAGCTTCTGTATTATCAATAATTTATAGTTTAAGACGTAATCCGACTAATCCAAAGTGCTTAATGACGTGGACTGATTACACTGATATCACAGCACACAAAGAACCTATAGTCAGAGTAATCTGATCAAACTGAACAAAATGAAACAAAAAGTCTAAGCACGTTTATTTCCAGAGCTCTTCAGTGATAGATCTACAAATTAACCAGATTTCTATAAAACTGTATTGCAGGTTATTTTTCCCATGGGTATCTGATGTCTGATACTGTTACTGCATGGAACTGAGAGAAAAGACATGAAGTCCAAAGATAAGAATGTGCATTTTGTAATTTATTCTTTATATTTTAAGAATGTAAAACTGTACCTGTTATTGCAGCCCCTGATATCACCTATTTACAATCAAGCACAAGCTTGGTGCATGCTGGGACAGCTATCAGTCTGGAGAACGCACAAATCTGCTCTGATGCATGCTCTGTAAAGAGGGCAGATCGAAAACAACATCCAGGGATTTTGTCCGTTCTCAGTCTTATGTTCTTGTGAATTGGAACAGTGCAGGGTACAGGGTACAACACACGAGTACATGAGAATGCACAAGTATGCATATTGAGAAACAGCGATTCTTAGTTGTTTGCTAGCCTTTCGACAGAGCTAATACTAATGCTAACCTTTGGTAAGCATTAGCAAACATTTAACTTATCTACCCGTTGAGGAGAGAAGCAGAAACCTTCGCTTAGCTTCTGAGCCCCCTTTTTTTCCCTAAAGGGACATTGTGTTACAATTTATCTTTTTTACCACCAAAAATCAATCACTGCATGTGTTAGTATTATGGGTTATTAATGGTCTTCGTTTTATTAGGTGTTATTATTATCATAGATAAGGCTGGTTACGCATTTGTAAAGCCCAATGACAGTCTGCCATCTTCAAATTACAGATGTCCGTGAGGGATAAAACAGCACCAACAATGCATTTCCCTTTGTTCGCAGTTCAGTGAGATTGAGAGGCAACGGTGAAGATCATTTGGAGATGCTAACCCAACAGCTGAAAGTCTGCACTGCTGCAGCACACTGCAGGAACAAAGCATATTTAGCAGCTCAAGTCATGATTTTACCATCCTGATGATGACCTACATCATTAGAGAGTTAATATCAAATATGGGTAGTTGTCTTAAAGGTTGTAGACTGCTTTCTATAGAGGAAAAGCAGCCTGACAAACATTCAGCATTCAGTTCACCAAGCTGCCTAACGATGCACAGGAGGAGGTTTGCTTTTTAAATATGGGGGCAAAAAAACAACATTAACTCGCCCCAGCATACAGCCCACTCTAAAAAAATACTGTAGGACACTTTTTTCATGCTTAGTCTTTTCCCTTGGATAACAGCTTTTTGTAGGTGCAAATACACATTAATCATAATAACTGACAAGTGAAAGACCACTGTGATTTTGTTTCACCCACCTCATAGTATATGTATGATAAGTTTCAATCCAACAGTAAGCAATAGTAGTGCTGGCAACTAGTATCCTTTCAGTTAGAAAATGAAGCTATGGTCCTTGTGGTATAAATTACCTGTCCTTCATTGGATAAAAGCTCTGTGGTAAAAAGTCAGTGCAATAATAGAGGAAATCAAAACCATTGTCTCCAGCCTACAGCCTGACATTGTGGTACATGCAGGAACTGGATAAGGGCTAGGAATCAAGTAGTCCCACTCATATTTTAGGTGTGGCCCCCAGCTCCATGCTTATGCTTCTCCCAAGTTCTGCTTGATCACATAACATCCAAAAGTATTTACCATTTACAGAAATCCTTTGGAAAAAAGAAAGTTAGCTTTTGTTTATTTAACTTTTTTGAATTGTAGTTTTGATAGTCATGTATATGTGGTGCCTTTGTACCATTTATGACTACAGTATTAACACTATGCAAAAAAAATAAACAGCTGAATTTATCCCTCATATATCCCTATGCCTACATTAATGCCGTAGTGTGCAGCACTTGTTATTAGATAAATACTTTGTTTGAAGAAATTTATGAATTTTATATTTTTCTAATATAGTAGACCAAAATAAATTAACAGAACTCAAACATTTCAAGGTAACCAATTACCTAAGATTTTTTTAAGCTGAAAAACTTAAAATCATGTAATTAGAAATAAATGGTTTTCTTTATTGAGTTGTACTTCTCCAATTAGGTTTCTGTTTAATTATTATAATTTAATATGGCAGCTATCTTACTTACTTACTCTTTAAAGTTTTATAAAAAAAAATAAAAAATTGAATCGACTAGGTTTTATGTTTATTTTTTCTCTACTCCATACTGGAAGTATAAAGAGACTATCTACATGTTCCTTTTTTGCCAAATGTGCCATTTATGTCCTTTGCTATCATAATAACACCAAATAACTATTAGCATGACGTTTATTTTAATCAGCCCGCCCACAAACCTCAACATTTTGACTTAACAATCTGCTACCCAGCAACATTGAACAGCCCCCATTGAAGCTAAGAGCAAGCCTTGCCAACTATTCAGCTAATGAGGTCCTATTTGCAAAAACTGCATAAGTACTGCCCTATGACATTAGATTTTTCTTTATCAAGTTATTTAAGTTATACTAAATTAATACACAAAAGGTTTTTACAAAGGTTTGAGTAAAATGTACCCAAAAGCAAGGATATGTCATACTAAACAAATTTGAGTAAGCAGAACTTTTACAAAATAATGAGATTCAACTACTCAATCAAATTAATTACTCTTGACATTAGACTTTACAGCATACACGACAGTCTATGAAAAGGGAAGAGGGTAAAGTTCAAGTCTAATAATCAGTTTTATGGAAAGTGATCTTACCAGTTCTGCAGCAACTAATCATCTGTAAAATTGCAACCAGACATCTATTTCCATTACTTTTTTTCATCCAAAGCAGAGAGCAATTTGGTTCCTACCATTACTAGTTAAAGTAAGGTGGCGACATAATGGAAGGTGGTGGATGCTGTTTCTCAGTGCATAATTTGTTTTTGTTTATATGCGATAGCTCGCCTGCTTGTATCCAGTGAGCCTATGAAACAAACTAAATACTTCTGTGTCTCTCTTCTCTTCACTGTTTGTTTTTCTTTTTTTGCTTTAATTGGAAACCATTCAGGCAAACTGTCAACCAAAGCAGCATTACATGCTTGTGTACATTGTTGAATATCTAAAATTTTATTTTCTTTTTCATAGGGAGCAGATCTATAAACTCTAGGCATCATCATTAGAGAGATATAAAAATCCAAAACATTCGGATGTGCTGAGATAAAAAAAAAAAAAAAAAAAAAGGCAACCAGAATGAAAACATTTGTTTCACTATGTAGGGACACCTACATTAAAGGTACATAGCATGAAAACACATTTGTTCCTGCTGCAGTATATATTAAGCTGCTAAGGATTTTCAAATATCTAGTTTTTGTACATGTAAATATAAAGAAAAGTGGAAACAGATAATCTGCAGATATAAATTCAAAAATAAAGCAGCAGATCAATATCATGCTGTTTTTTCTTTGTACTTGTATTAACCGGAAAACTATAATGTCTAAAATACGCTACTAGAGGAACCCAATGAACAAAAAAAATAGCAAATAAACTATATATATATATATATATTTTTTTTTTTTTTACAAATGAATGATATTTACTGCGTCCTAAAAATGCAAAACATCTTCTTTTTCAAAAGCTACAGCAAAAGAGGCATTATTTGCTAAATAACAGTAATCTGTAGGAATTAAAAAAAACAAACTGTTGTTTGCTCTCTCTCTTTTTCTCTTTCTCTCTGTATCTATACTTCTGATACCACGCATTTTACTTGTACAGGGGTTGTTAACAGTTAATTACCCTCTCACATTTCTTCAGTGTTTTTTTTCAATCACACATTAGCATTTTCCTTTCTTTGTTAAAAAACAGTAGAGGTTTTGATTATAAATTTCTTAAGCTTAAATTCAGTTTCCATATAATGATATTTATTCAGAGAGAAACGTATTCAAAGACAATTCTGGCCCTTAGTGATCCCCCCTTAACTTTACAGCTGCTCTTACTTTTTTACATTGGGTTGAAAGAATTTCTGTTCACTCTGCTTTGCAGAATAATATAAATGAAGGATCGTTTTCAAACATGACCAGCCTATCTAAGGTCAGTTCACAGCATCCTTAATGGGCTTAAGTTTAGCCTATGACTGGGCCCCTCTAAAAGCTTCATTTGGTTCTTTGGTGGTGTACCTTCTGATGTTCTCTTTATCTTTGTCTTGTTGCTTAACCACAGTGGACTTCTAGCTATATGGTCACAAACTAGGCATTCTGCTTCAGTAACTTCTGCTTGGAAACACAATTTGTGGTCTCATAAATGAAAATCCACATGGCAGTCCTAAAACAAAGAAATCCAAGATAATCACACTTCTATCACTATTTAAATGGTCAATATGGAGTTCACTGTTGTATGAGTTTTTTGCCAAATACTGCTAATAATGTATAACTGACACCTTCTAAAGGATTCCAATTTTGTTCAGTCATCCACAGCATATTTTCCTCACATGCTTCAGGCAACAATAAGATTTTATTTTACAGTGAACAGGTAATCTTTTCTTTTCTGGTCAGGTTTCCATGGTTTTCATTGAAAATTGGTCTTTCGTTTTTTATATCCATCCATATATATATATATATATATATATATATATATATATATA
>JAUZNJ010036710.1:0-11744 GCA_034780135.1 Jordanella pulchra
TCTGGATTTTTTTTTCTCCTTTTGTCTCTCATAGTTGAGGTCTACCTATGATGTCAATTACAGGCCTCTCTCATCTTGCACAATTGGTGACTGACTAAATACTTATTTTCCCCACTATATAAGGTAATGATACAAGTGCAGAATTGAATATGGTGAATTTGAGCAGCTTGTCCTTTTAAGAAAACAGACATTAGAGATGTTTTCTGGATCCTTTGCAGAGCTGCTTCTCTATCAGGATTGAAGACAGTAGTTTGATGACATTTACTTTGCTGAAATTACAGCCTCTTTTGGATCACTTCTTTGTTTGTGCTCCTTCATCTGTCCTTTGAAAAGGCAAGCATCAGTGCCCAGAGTAAATAATATGCAATGCTCTTTGTAAACTCAGGTGACCCCTCGGATGGGAAGAGCTCAGAATGGAAAGCCTCCTGCTGTGAAACAGCCTCCAAAGAGGGATTTGAAAAACTTCAAGAACGTTGACAGTAAACTGGCCAACTTAATTCTGAATGAAATTGTTGACAGGTATTTTAATGCATCTGCCATATATGACTTTTAAAAATAAAAAGAGCCACACTAGCAGCTTCTGTTCTCTGCAGGGGGGCTTCTGTATCCTTTGAAGATATCGCCGGACAGGATCTGGCTAAACAAGCCCTCCAAGAAATTGTCATCCTTCCTTCTTTAAGACCCGAGGTTATTATTTCAAATTGTTTTGTTTCTTTTTACTGTTTTTATGCTTTGTCACTTAAACCTCTGACACCTTTTCATTCACTGTTTAGCTGTTTACTGGACTCAGGGCGCCTGCACGTGGTTTGCTTTTATTTGGCCCACCTGGAAATGGGAAAACCATGCTGGTATGCTCAGATAGCATGACAACGAGCTGAAATTATTATTATGATTTGTTTTATTTTCATACACATGGTATTTCACCTTCATTATTATCTGAATTACAGCTTCTTCTTCCCCTTTGCAGGCTAAAGCAGTCGCAGCAGAGTCTAATGCCACCTTCTTTAACATTAGTGCTGCCAGTTTGACTTCGAAATGGGTAAGAAGCATAGTTTCTTTCTGCAATAAATATCCATCCTACTCCTCTTTTAAACCCTTCACACTGTCTCCATTGAAGGTGGGAGAAGGTGAGAAGCTTGTCAGAGCATTATTTGCTGTTGCAAGAGAACTGGAGCCCTCCGTCATCTTTATAGGTCTGTATTACTCTCCTCAATGCTATGTTTTGCGATCACAGTCCAGAGAGGGATGGTATCTTTGTTTTCTGTTTTCCTCTCAGATGAGGTGGACAGTTTGCTCTGTGAGAGGAGGGAGGGAGAACATGATGCCTCCCGTCGTTTGAAAACAGAGTTCCTCATCGAGTTTGATGGGGTGAGAATGAGAGCATGCTCAGAAATGTGATCTGGGAGTGTTACCAGAGCTTCTCTGTTCCATCACACATGGGGACTTGGGTGTCATTTTCACAACAGCACCTCTGGATTTCAGGTGCAGTCCGGTGGAGATGAGAGGGTTCTTGTGATGGGAGCAACTAACAGGCCTCAGGAGCTGGATGAGGCAGTCTTAAGGTATGCGATCTCTTCATGAGTGTTGCACCGTGATATTTTAGAGATGCATCTGATTTAATGATTCTGTATCTCTTTAAGAACCATAAACAACAACACATCCTTTTTCTTTTATCAAAAAAGTTGAAGTCTATAACAGAACTACAGTGTTATTAACAGGGATGTAATATATTTTAGGAATGCAAACAATCATCTTACAATCACTGTTTTGTCAGATTAAAATTAGTTCCATCTAATTTACAGCCAACATGCTATCGGGAAAACAGTGTTTTAGCATTGTAGTGTGGTTGCCATCCACAAGAGGGCGCCACTGTTCATCCTTAAGTGAAGACATGGCAAGCAAGGCTCGATCCAAGTACCTCATATTGGTAAAGACTCTTCAGTCACTGTGGAAGTGGGTCCAGGGTCGCCCTGATAAGTTCTGTCTGAATAGCGCTGAGAGTTAGAAAAAGGGAGGACCAGGAAGGATGCTTCCTAGCGTGAATGCAGTTGGCATATGGATCAGCGTCATTCATATGTGTCTGTCTCGTGTGTTAATTCTGTTTTACCTTTTCTATTCTAGATAGTGTTCTAACTGTTGACCCCCTGAAAGGCGACTGGATAGGAGTTAGAACGATGGCCGAGACATGTCAGAGAGCCACTTCCAAAAACAGCACCTCTAAATGACCGAGCTTCCCACAGGGAAGCAACAATCCCAGGACTAGACTCAGTAATTCACTCCATTAAAGTATTTTTTTGCCCCTGCTATGGCAGCAGAACTTAAATAAAAATAAAATTATGCTCCATTTTATAAGCATGTCTAATGAGTGAGAAAACCACATTTTTCCTATAATTTTTCAGTATTTAACACAGCATAATAATTTGTTAAACTATAATATGCTTCCTTTTTAAATTCATCACACCTTTAAGAATGTAAACCTTCGTGTTACGGAAAAACCCTCTTGATATAAAAGAAAATTCCTATTTTTAAGAAAATAGCAGCTTATCTTTTTATTTTCTTTCCTGTCACCACTCCCTCTTATTCAGAGAACAACTTTAATCTTTCCATGTGATGCCCTATTTCAACAGAAATATGAGTATAAAACAAACTTTCAAAATATGGGGGTTAATAAAACACAAAGCAGTACAAAATACACACAAAAAAAACATTGGAAAGGGCAAATAAAAACAACAGGGAGTATAAAAGTTATATTTTGGATGAGTTAGGAAAGATTATGAAATGATTCCAGCTTTCTAGAATGGCAGACCTTTTTCAAGATGAACTCATCAACTGATAACTTTCAGTGCAAGTCTGTTGCAAAATAAAACCACTAAAGTAATAGTGCTGTCTTTCTCCACATCACTTGAAATGAATGAATTCTTCCAGTCTGATGGAAAGAGGTGTCTGTGCAACAAAGATCCAAACAAATATTGATCACAGCATATCTTTCTTTGTTCCTTTACAAAATAAGAAAATACAGTGGGGAGAACAAGTATTTGATACACTGTTGATTTTTCAGGTTTTTCCACTTGCAAAGCATGTAGAAGACTGTATTTTTTTATCATAGGTACCTTTTAACTGTGAGTGATGGAATCTAAAACAAAAATCCAGAAAAATACAATGTATGATTTTTAAATAATTAATTTCCACAAATACTTGTTCTCCCCACTGTAGTTCAGGCATTTAATGCACACAATTAGCTCAGATTCGTGGGACAGATTCAAACCATCTTGGAGCCTTTTGGTCCTGATTAATCAATACTTAGCTGACTTTACACTGAGCAGCTGGTGCTGCTAAGCTCTACAGCTAAACTGAATATTATTATTTCAAAACAGACTGAAATATTTCTTGACATTTTAAGTCTAGCATTACTTGTATTATTAGCAGTACAAGTAAGCACTCCTTGAATAGCCCCTGAAGAGTTTAATAGACCCTTACTGATAAGATTTTCTAATCTATTATGTTTTCTGATTAAAAAATGTTCTAAACTCTGCCAAAGAATTAATTCACAACTTTGCTGAAATCTTGGAATAAACCGTAACTCCCTCTTGTGGCTGATTGGAAGAACAGTGAAGTTGTGTCTGTTGAAAGTTATTCCCTTTCTTGAAATGTAAACTTCTTATTTTTTTTCTCTAACCTTTTTTTAGAGACTTAGAATGTGGTCTTTCTAACTCGGTAACAAACCCAATACTGTCTTTGTAATTACTAGCCGGCAGCAGTGCTGCTATAAAATGCGTCCATCATTAATTACTTTCGCATTTTTTCTACACAATAAAAGCTTTTTTTTTTTGTATTTTACCTTGCAGGCGCTTTGCAAAAAGGGTTTATGTGACGCTGCCCGATGAGAAGGTATCAACCATCCATAAGTGGTCTGTGCTTGCTTTTATAAGTGCCTGATGAAAACTATTTTAGGTATTTTTCGTCTCTGCTTTCAATGCTTCCTTTAGACACGATGCACGTTACTTAAAAACCTTTTGGGAAAACATGGGAATCCACTAAGCACCAATGAGCTCTCCCATCTTGCAAAGTGAGTATTACACACCGTTAATGTGTGAGTTTGTTGTTTGCTTTGGCATTAAATCCTCAACAATGTTGTCTGACAGGGCGACAGCAGGATATTCGGGAAGCGATCTGACCTCATTAGCCAAAGACGCAGCACTTGGACCCATTAGAGGTATGATGCATCTATTTTACTGCTAGATTACATTTCAAACAAGAATACTTTTTTCTTTCTTGACTTTTCTGATAAAGACGTCTGAGCACCTTATTATGAAGCTGAGATAGTTGTGGAAGATGACTATATCAGCTTTGAACCTCTTTGTGATGATTTGCCCAAAAAATATGTTCAAAATGAACCATTTTCAGTTTAACTGCAGAGGCCGTCTTACTCTTATGAGAATCTCTCTGGATTATAAAGGGGGTTTTTCTTACATGAGCTACATCCATATCTTATTTCTGTTGGTGACTGAGTCCGAAAGGCTCGGAGTTCAGGTTTTCATAGAGCTTTATTTTTTTAACATATTTTCCGGATTATAAGTCACACTGGAATACGAGTCGCATTTTGGGGGGGGAATTTTATTTGATAAAATCCAACAGCAAGAACAGACATGTCACCTAGAAAGGCAAGTTAAAATAAAAATAGAATAGAGGCCACAACCGGCTAATTGTACGGTATGTTAATTGTTATGACACATTAAACAACTAACTGACAGCTTCCTTGGATGTTAACATGACATATTAAGACCTGTTCAGATAACTAGCATAAATAACATGCTAACAAGTTTACCAAACCATTCGTTTCACTCCAAATCACTATATCCAAAGAAATCTTCATCCTCTGTGTCGCTTTTAAACAACTCTGCTAACTCCAGAGTTAAGACGATGCGGCGCTTTCTCTTTTAAGTTATTTTTATAAGTTGCAGTTTATTGTGAAAATAACATGTGATATGATATAATAACGTGTTAATAATTTCACACAGAAGTTGCTCCAGAGTATAAGTCGCTCTCCCGGCCAAACTATGAAAAAAACAAATTCGACTCATAATCCGGGAAATACGGCATATGTGCAAATAAGGAGGTTTTCTGGCGCTGTTATGCTCATTAGTTTCAGTGTCATTTTGGCAGCTTTAAGTGTAACCACCAGTTGTGTTGAAACATACTTTACAGACACCAAACCGATAAGCTCGTTTTTTTTTTATTGGCCTAAATTTTAGCATATTGTTGACAGAATTCGGAGCGGCGTCCCGCTACGGAGAAATCGACTGACGAGAACTGATGATTGTTTGCTAATTAAAACGTCCCTTGGCAGCTGTGGGTAGAATGTAGTTTACCATCAGTGTGTGAATCTGTTTGAATGACTGAATGTAGTTTAAAGCTTTTCAAACAGACTTAATAAAGCTCCATATAAGTTACGGCCGACAATAAAGCAAAGTTAATTACATACCAGTTTTTATGGCTGCCAAAAACTGCAATTTTTCAGACTGAGATTATGCTTTTATGATACAAATAAAAAAAAAATAATAATTATCATAGGGATTTTTACACGTCCTTAATTTCTGAGCTCCATGGAGTTTATTTTCACGTTCATTTTTTCTCTCTCAGAGTTGGGTCCCGAACATGTCCGCAATATGTCTGCTAGTGAGGTGAGATAACACATAAATACCCACAAAACTACTCAGATTTCCTTTGCAGTGTGTTCTTTTATATACCAGTGCATGAGGTCTTTCTGTTTGTTCACAGATGCGCAACATCAAGATGAAAGACTTTGAAGAATCTCTGAAGCGCATCAAGCCCACTGTTAGTCCAGCAACCTTGAATATGTACACCAAGTGGAACAAAGATTATGGCGACACGTCGGCTTTTTGAACCCGAGTCGGTTTCTCTTTGAAACAACAGTTGTCTCCTTCCATGTTTGCGTGGATGAAACCTGGGCAGGTGTTGAAGCATTTTAGAATGACTTCCCACCCTGTGGAAATGATTTCCTACTACTGTTCTTCAAAGTGTATTTAAATACACTCCTTATGCACTGTCTTTAATAAAATCGTTATTTATTGGGAAGAATATTTTGCAGAGTTGAATTCATCACTATTACCCCTGAAAAAAAACATCCTGTTATTTTTTAGATGTAATAGACTTACAGAAATGTTGATGGTTTTGATCACTCAGTGCTGTTTGATAATTCAAGTTTAAAGAATGACAATAATTGGGAGAATTGCCAAAGTGATTGTTTTTGCTTGTGGGTTCAGGCAGTGTTTTCCTTTGTACAGATAGTTTGTAACTACAGGTATTTTTGTTTCATTTGCAAGTAGGACCTAATGAACTGTTTGTCTTTTTAAGTTTTGGCTTGTAGTTGAATAAATCCACCAGATGTAAAACTCTCCATCTGTTAATAAACATTCATTAAACCTTCATTGTCTCCTCACTAAATATACAAGTTCTGTTTTTAATATGCTGTTTCAGTGTCGAAAAGATACAGGATTAATTTGTCTGTATGCCTTTATATCTTTGTCCATTTATCTCAGTCTAACCATCCATTCATTCATCATGGTGTTTCCCCAAGTATTGATCAGTCATTAATTAATCATCCACCTAATCTATTCATGTATCCATTACTTTATCTATTTGTCCACCCATTCATTCAGTCACTAGACATTTAACAACCAAAGCATCTATCCAGCCATTCAGTTTTCTATCCAGTGTTTTGTAATAGAATCCATTCATCTGCTGTGTTATGTGCTGTTATGGTCTTTTGGTTCAATTGTGATACTTCCGCAAAGTTAATTGGCTTTGTTTTGCTTTAATTGTTACTGAATTAAACTGGCATGTCTGTTGAGCTGTGTGGTATTTTAATGTTTCTGCTAGAAATGTGGCCCTTTATTCATATTTCATAGGCATGAGTTAAAATCTATTCTATTTTTCTTTTTTTTTTTTAAGTACGAGATCAAACTAGGGACTAAACTGAGGCTAAAGATCACATATTTGTCTCTGCTAAATGTACAGCGTATAAATAAAAGTCTGGCCTTTGACTCTTAAAAATGAGGCATTGACACCTGGAAAAGTTTGTAACATAGAACAAGATGACCTGGAGAATTTTCTTTTCATATGTCAGATTCATACCCTTTCAGCAAACTTCATTAGAAGAAAAACTGGTGTTTTAATCACTTCCCTACAAAACTTTTTATAGTAATAGTTTCACTAAAATGGATTACTACAGAAAATTTAGCATCTAATAAAAAGCCTTTCCTTCCCAGTTTCACAGTACGTTGAGAAAGGAGTTATAATTCTTGGAGGTAGATGGTGCTGCAGCTCTTTCATCTGTTAGGTGACTTTTCTCTCAGCCTCAAATGTGTCTGTTAGCTTTCATTCAGAGTCAGCTATCATCCTTAAATTCATTCAAGTCAAAGATCTTATTTGATTTAAAATGTGATTAACAGAAAAACTGTATTGTGCACTTCTTTCATCATCTTTTACTCCTATGTGCTTCTGTGACCTTGAATCATCCAACTGTAAAACTATCCCCAGATACTTTTAATTCTAAGTTAATCTTTTCTCTTTAACCCTTCCCATATTAAGGTATATAACAACACGTTTATTTTATACCTTGAATCCATTGCACATGCCTTCAGAAGTCATCTAATTAGTACATGGAGTTCACCTGTGTGGAATTTAATCTCAATAGAAATCCAGCTGTTGTGTGAAGTCTTTAGAGGTTTGCTGGAGAACATTAGAGATCAAACAACATTTTGAAGAACAAGGAATACAGCAGACAGTTCTGGAGTAAAGCTTTTTTTTTCCCCATCACAGAGCACTCTTCAGATAATCAACTAAAATGCAAAGAGAATGGCTTTAAAGTGGCAGTTCATTGTGTTTTTTAGGTTAATTAAATCAAGTGAACAAAATACAAGTTCATAATAGAACTGAGTGGAGATTTGGTTTGATTTGTTTTAATTATTACAGGATAGGTTGGTATAGCCAAAAGATGGATTGACAAACTGACAGATTCTCCTGAAATAAAACCACCTTTGTGCTCAATGTAGTTTTGGGGTTAATAAGTTTAGTTGTGTGGGCTTCCATAGTATGAATAATGTTTAAATCAATTAGAAGCTCTTTTCATATTTAGATGATCCAGCTGTTAGTCAATGGGATTTACAGTACCAGTATGGTGATGCATCTCACGCTCACATTGCAAATGTGGGATGCTGAAAGCAACTGGATTTTTAGACTAGCTGATTTTTCTCAAGTACCAGTGGTGTTTGCATTCAGTTTGCCCCTGTGTCAGCAGAGTAATTCAGTTTAGTGCAGAGTGAGCTGTGTACACTTACATGAATGATGTCTTTGCTTTCTGTCCCTACTTGTGTTAGAAACCTTATTATTTCCTAATATCAGAGGTGAGTGATAGCTGTTTTTGTTCACTTTTAAAAGTTGCACCGTTGATCGTTGCATGGTGCCTTTAGCTCCAATCTAAAAGGCTGTTTATTTTCATCATAAATATGTGTACCTTTACACCCCTACATTAACCATTTTATAAGAAAGAGTGAATGAAAATTTTCGTCTATATGTGTAATGCTGGTGGAGCCATGCTTCAAAAGCTGTAATTGTAGCAAAAGACAAAGATAAAGCAGGTAATGGAAATAGATTCCCCACATTTCACATTTTCTATTTAACATTTCGAAAAGTAACCCTCATTTTCCTTCTGCTTCACAGTTTCTGTCATTACTACTACGTTGTTTTGGATAGACATTATTTTTTAATAATATACATGGAAAATTTAGTGAAATGTGACAAGAAAAGAAATAATGGTTATGTATAATTTGAAGTACTGTAAATGCTTGGGTTCATGTGGAGATTCTTGGTACCCCCCAACTTCCCTTTAATGCTCCATTTCTCATAAATTCCAGTGACTGCATCATGACTTTCTATGATTCTCTGGAAAGGAAACCCTTTACTTAAACCCATAGAGTTTGTTGACATTTTAAATGAGATAGACCTAGAAAATGCTCCCTCTCAGCGGTGTAACCACACCTACTTCTTTTTCCTCACGGGACAGATATTGGATAGGGTTTTTTTTCTTTCTAGCATGTCACGGCTGAAGAGCTTCTTTCATAACACCAGACAGGAATGAAGACTTGGGTTGTGGTGTAGTCATCACCTTTTTTATGTTTACTTTCCTCTGAGAGCTTCTTGCATGATAACGAAACTATAAGATACTTAGTGGCTTTTCGCCACTTTTCTATAAATACCAGCTTCGTAGATTTTATAATTCAAAACCTATAACGTTGGTCATCAGTTGGGGTGTCACATATTCTTCAGATCTAATTACTTGTTTTTACACTGGTAGAGTAATCTGTAGAATTTTTGCTCACATTCCAGCTTAATAAAGCTTCACTGGAATGGCATATATCTTAATAAATAAAGAAAATCTACTATAGAAATTTGTGTCGGTTTTAACTAAAAACAATTTGAATTTCTTTTTTATAATTGTAAAAAAAAACCAAAGATGCAAAGAAAAACATAAGAGGATGGATACATTTAGCTTTTTTTGGGATCCCCATCCAAGAAGCTGTTGCTCAACTGGAGAGCTCTTTCAATGAAAGTCTGCCACATCCTATGTGCAAAAAGAACTGACCCTTTCTCTAAGCAGCTGTTTGCCTTTAAAACCATCACTGCCTTGAAATAACTCAATACGTGTTTGTACAGATATCAGCATGTATTCAGTAAGAGGCTTCTCCAGATTTAAGACAGTCAGCTACAGAAGATCATTGCTGATCATTGCAAAATACCCTATGAGTTAATCCAACATTTAATTTCCCTTTGGGATTAATAAAGTAAATTGAATTACATGGATATTTACACAGTTTTTCCCTTTTTTCCTGCAGGTTGCAGGATATCTGTAAATATGCACAATTCATCTGTACGTGTCATGGATTTGATTAATGTGCAAAAATATATAAATTAGACGAAAAATGGTTTGTGGAAATTGAATAACTGTCAGTTTACACATATGAAGGTTTAATCCAGAGGCTAACTCTCATTTAAAAAAGGATATTCCAGACAAGCTTGGCAACATATCACACAGCTGGTCCTCATAGTGACTCACTTTAACAACCCAGCTGTAAAACACCTGCCAAGATCTAGGCTTTCACTGCTTTTTGCTCTGTTATTTGGAAATGTGTGTAAATGTATGTCACAGACCAGCTGAGTAATAAAACTGTTCGGTGGAAATCTAATTTTCTCTTTTTTTTTTTTGCAGTGTCCTGTCTGGCGATGTGGCAATAAGAATAATTATCTTGGTGCCAAACCGAGCCCAACAGATTTTGCTTTCACAAGTGGAGCAGTAGGGCTATCGCCATAGTGTTCCGCTTGTTTTATGCATATAAACTGCTTTATTATAATTATACAGGGTGATTTAAATATTATATGGACACCGCAATGAAAGTACAACAGGAGTAAATCTAATTTTTTACCTTCTAATTCTTTAAATTTCACCTAAAAAGAGCAGTTTTTCATTTAAACAGGACAGTTACACTCCAATAAATTCAGTGCACCTATAAATATGGGTTGAAATTTCAAAGTATATAATAAATCTGGTTATCCTTTTGAGGTTGTCAGTGGCACATGGCTCGTAAAAGAGTTGGGAATTTGTTAATCAACAGAAAAATCATCTTCTCTTCTTCTGTATATATACCAATGAAGAATGAGTTCAAATTGATGTCAGAAAACCTTTTATATAAGCGTAGTTTTATGTTATGTTCATGTTACATGCAGGAAAATAGCAGTCTTCCTGTTAGATGTATTCTCCATGTCTTAGTGGCTTTATACCTGAATAAATGTATAGCCACAAGCAGATAGTACCATCCTTGTGTCTGTCTTCCTTGTATCCCTTTAATCTGGGGCTCTGGTCTGCTCTGTGTCAGCCCTGGGTTTCTCTTTTCTTTTTTCTCCTTTATGCTTTCTGTCACTTCCCCCTTTCTCTCATCTCCCATTCTTTCTCCCCCTAATTCTTCTCCTTTCTTATCTCCCCATTTGTTTCAGTATCTATTTCAAATGTTTTTTCCCCCTCCAACACTTAATAGAGTTTCAGACACAACTACCAAGTTAATCTTTATGGTAACAACCATGATGGTCCATTTGTAAAAACAAAACTGTTGGGCTAGTAACCAGCACTGGGAGGTCAATTCTTAGTGCCACATTGGCAAACGGGAGACGTTTAAAAAAAAAAGAAGAAAAATCACTGACCCAAGCCTGGATTTAAAAAAGATTAAAAATAACAAATTATTCTGAAGGAGGCAGGGGTAAAACACATGACCAATGTGTGGACGTCTTAGTCCGCGATGCGGCCAACATGAATTCAAGTTCCGTGTCTTCTTCCCTGTACTTTTGTTTTAGGGTCAGATACATGAAAAAATATATATATATTTTCTTAGGCGCAGTTGGGTGTTCCAACAGGACAATGATCCAAAACACGCATCAAAAGTGGTAAAGGAATGGCTAAACCACGCTAGAATTATTCTTTGCCTATACATATATTTTTTCTTAATAAGAATGAACAATTGTGGTCAAAAGTTTACATACACTTGTAAAAACATAATGTCACGGCTGTCTTGAGTTTCCAATAAGTTCTACAATTCCTATTTTTCTGTGATAGAGTGATCGGAACACATACTTGTTTGTCACAAAAAAACATTCATAAAGTTTGGTTCTTTCAT
>JAUZNJ010036711.1:0-11744 GCA_034780135.1 Jordanella pulchra
CATGATGCAGCCATGTTGCAGCAATGATGCAGCCATGATGCAGCCATGATGCAGCCATGATGCAGCCATGTTGCAGCCATGATGGTCCACGTTCCCGTACCTGTCCTCCAGACAGGTTTTTGCCGTTTTCGTAGAGCTTGTCGATGTGGGCACAGAATGACTGGAAGTCTGGGATGACAAACTTCTTCCTGAAGGCCTGGGTGAGCAGGACGATGTTACTCTGCACACATCTGAGAGCAGAAAACCGAAGGAACCCTTAGAACCTCCTTATGAAATGGAGAGAACCCCAACATTCACCTGGAACCGCACAAAACGCGTGTGGACAACTTTATAAATCCATTAAGCTCCGCCTCCTGGACGACCATTAGCAACGCCAACATGTTTTCTCGGTGTCTGAGCTAAATAAATGACAGACCGCACATCAGGGGTCTTCCTTGAATGTTAGCTTAATTAGCTTAAAGAAAAACAAATCTAATGAGCGCCGAGAAAACCTCAGACAAACAGTTGAGCTAAAATATTTGATATTCCTGGAAGATTTATGTTTGAAAAAGTGACTTAAAAAACTAAAATGCTTTTTCAAATAAGAAGAAACATCAACGGTGCGCAAGCTAAGGATTAGGGTGATGGTAAGGAGGCCTTCCAAACTAAAACATGAAGATCATGAAAGATAAAAGATCATAATAACAAAGCTTTTAGTGATTTAAATAATTAATATCTTTTTTGATTTATCAGGCCTTGGACTATTTTGGGGATTAACTGTAGAGAACAGCTGTGCAGTAAGACACCATTAAAACAAACAAACTTTCAGCAGCTTGTGTTTACTGTTCTAGAAAACCACGGCAGAGAAACAATGAGTGTCTAAGAAACCTGGAAACAAAAACACAGACGCCTTCAGGAGTCGCAGGAAAAACTGTGACTGATGAGTAAAGGAACATAAAAACTAAAGGAGGAAAAATATCAAATATTAAATGGGAGCCGTGGGACCTCCTGGAGGTCCGGTTCTGACATTGTCTTGGATCTGAAGGTGAAACTCTAGAAGTGTGATAATGAAACGGTTCTTGAAGCAGGATGGTTGTTCTTACGTTCTCCTCCGATTGCTAACATGCTGATTAAAGCCTGTGGAAGTGGATGGATGCTTTTGTGGCCGATACGTTCGCCCTGAACGCTGTGAAGGTCAGAGCCTCCTTCCATCAGATGTTTCTGCTCTCACTGTTTGGCTCCTGCTGATGATGCGTGATCTGCTGCGGCGCCGCGTTCCTGCCTGATCCTTTTCATTCAGCTGATTAAGGCTCCGATCCAGCAGTAGTCACACTGTTGACATGGAAGCTGCGCCTCTGCAGAGATTTGGCCTTCAGCTACCAGAGTGTCTCTAATCCCTGCGGAAACACCCCCCCCCCCCACTACCAGTTCACGTGCTCCTCCCTGACAGTCCAGCTCTATAAATAATTCGGCGGAGCAGGAAGTGATGGATGGCGTCCAGGAGCAGCATTCTCTGCTCGGCTCCCTGCTGAGCCGTCGTATGGGGGGGGAGCTGAGAAGCATCTGCTCTGCAGCGACTCTTCTAATCCCTCTGGTTCTGCACCGGTTCTGCAGCCTGCGTTCCAACATGGAGGCCTGAATAATTCAGCAGAACCAGCGACCCTTTCAGCCACACGGGCGGACGGAGACATCTTCAATAATTCAGGTGGAGCCAGATGGAAAACGGATGGAATAAAAGAGTCCGACTGATTGAACTGATCCAGATTAAACTAAAGCCTAAAATCTACAAACAATCCTTCATATTTAACACCTAAAAGAACAAACTGTTGACTTTTTATAATTACAAAAAATTTAAATAAATGAAATCAGACGAGGATCATCTTTAGAAAATGAAGCGTACTTCTTGAAGAGGTGTCGGTCCAGCGCTCCGTCTGAGGTGGTCTTCACCGTGACCTTCAGCATCTCCATGCACTCCTTGAGCCGAGGGTCTCCGGTACGAAGCCCCGTAGCTTTAAGAGCCTGGAGAGACGAGAGCGACAGGAATCAACGGAGCAACGACTGACCAGCCTGCTGCTGCTGCCTCTGCAGGAGACTCACGGTGGTGAACTTGTGTGCAGGGATCTTCTCCTGTCCCTCGGCGATGGTGTAGAAGAGCAGGTCCTCCAGGCTGGGCAGGATGCCGGCCTTCCTTCTCCTGCAGGAAACGCACACAGAGGCAGGATGAGGGAACAGAGGGGCTGATGATGCTGGGAACATGGGGGGAGGAGGAACGGCTCTGGCACTGCAAACAGAAGCTCAGAGTGATCAGAAAGGAGCAGGAAAAGGAGGAGGAGGTCCTCCATGGGTGGACCTGCTGCTGCCACAGGGCGTGGAGGTCAGCTGGGGTCAGGGTGCTGCAGCACCAGCCTGGACAGGATGGAAACCATCAGCATCAGGATGAAGATGGTTTCCAGGTGTTCGGCTGGAGCTCAGCACGCCTCCACCGCAGGAGGGGCGTTAGTAGGCGGGCCGTCCAGCTCCCAGCAGCATCTCTGCTATGATTCATTTCCAAAGAGGATTTACTCAAAGCCCAGAGCGCTCACCACCTGCTGCAAAGCATCATGGGAACTCTGGCTCTCACGTTAGGGGATGATATCTGAAGGTGGCTGGATAAACAGCTTCAGCTCCCCAGCTTATTCTTCTGACTCTGTTGCTATGGTGACCAAACCAAGAAGCTCCAAAAATCCGAGCCTCAGGAAAAGACGCACATCTTCCTGGAGTTCGGAAGGAGCGCCGCATGCTTTTGTTTTCACTCCTCCAACAGCTGTACGATGGAACGGCCTAGTTAAAGTCCAGTTAGCTAAAGCATCAAGCCGGAGCAGAGGGAATACAAAACACAAACTGCATGCCACACTTTTCAGATTTCCAGTAGTCGATGTTTTCCTTCCCATCATGCAGCTGGTTGTGTTGGTCCTTCACATGCAACACTGAGGTTTGGAGCAGAGAGCCGCCTGCTGGGGTCCTCCACCTCTGACCTCATTAACGAGGCCAGCGGGGGAGTGAGGGGGAGGAGGGGGACCACAGGACGGCCGCTGGGAGGAGGAGGAGGAGGAGAAGGAGGTGAAAACCAGCTTCAGGAGCGGAGCTCTACCTCTACAGGAAAACAGGTTCAGAGAGAAACTAAAGCTTAGGGAGGAAAATAAAAGAGAAACATACTTACAAATGGAAAGCAAGCAGACCAACAACATGGAGAGAGAGAGAGGAGGGAAGAAACTCGTTAGAAGGAGACACCGACACGTCGTCCATCAGCAGAAACACAAAGAAACCAGGAACTGAGACAACGAGACGTTCCTGCTGCTGGAGGAGGAAACATCAGACACAAACATAAGAAAAACCAAACCTGGATCAGGAGGATCGTCTGCAACATCTGGATCAGCATCATTACTCTAATGAGTCTAAAGCTCAGAACCAGCAGCAGGACACCCAGAGGAAGAAGAACCGAAAGCTCTCTTTTATAGAGCGGAGGATCAGAAATCTCTCCATCTGAGGTCAGATCGTAACCTGAGTGTTTAGAAAACACTAACAATCACTGAAAACAGGATTATTTGATCTCAATCTGCCCTGCCTCTCACAGCGTGTAGCGCCCACAGGCGCCGCCGTATGAATCCATCAGCGAATAACCTGGAGGCTCCGACAGCCGCCGGGCAGAACGCCAGCTGTCTGGGTTTACTGCCCACGCTGTGGACGGATGAAGACGCTTCTAACGCGGCTCTGGTTAGCAGACAGGAGCTGCTTCTCCTCCTCAGACAAAAAGCTACATTTTCTTTAAATATACAAAATAAACTGAAAATGTTTGAAACACATCTGTGATGATGAAATTCCTCTGGTCTTTATCTCGAGGCTTTCATTTGATCCCAACAGCAGAACTTCAGACCTGATGTTATTTAACAGCTTAGAGACAAGCTGAGGAATGGTCTGGCTGTTAACTCCAATTAAGGATTATTGACCAGGATGAAATAACACAACCCAGATAAACTGTTTAAGATGCAGATACAGTGAATTAACTTACAGATCTCTGTTCTCCAGTCAGCTGCTGTCAAGGAAAGCTAATTTATCATTTAATTACAGACAGAAGCTCAAAGGTCATCATGAGGTCATTGGCTGTTCTATTTATAACTCAAAGAGGATCTTATTGATCCGCTTTGCTTCAATGACAAATAATGTTTTAACGTTTTCCTCCAAGTTGGCTGTTCATACAGGGCTGTATACAAATGTAGAAAGTTAAGTGGAAGGAAAAAGTAAGGTAGAAAAAAGGTGCATTAGTGATAACCACTGTCCTGTGATTAAAGCGCCTCGTGCTGACAAGCTTTATGCTGATTCTGTTTTCATTTCCCAGCAGGACTCGGTACTGAAAGGTTCTGGTTCTGGTATAGATGGGCAAGCAAAGCCCACAGAGAAACTGGAGTGCTGTGGATAGAGAGCAGGGGTGTAGATGACCTTCAGACCTCAGGCTGATCCTCTCCACACCGTGCAGCAGTGATGAAGCTCCACATGCAGCAGGAGCCTCATTAAAGAGCAGACCTGCTGCTCTGCTGGTGGATCAGTCAGATCTGACCTTCATCAGACATTGAGCTGCTGCCGTTTGTTATTGGAAAGCGTTAACAGCAGGAATCTGTTTCCTGTCTGAATCAGTCCCCAATGGATGAACCTACAGATGATGATGAAGCTGCTGGTCACGATTCATGGCTTATTGCACCTAACATGTCTCCAGTTTAACACCAGCCAGCTGGGGGTTTCTTCTTTCTATATATTTTGTATTTATATGTTTTAGATCACATTATTGAAACCTAATTCTAGTGAACTGAGCACTAACCGCCATAACCCGGGTTACTCACTTTTCCGCTGCCGTCTCGCTGCTAGCATCGCTGTGGCCCTGAACCGGGCTACAGAAGCCCCTGAAGCCGGCCTTCCCGTCGGGCTGCGGTTCTCTCCATCCGCTGAACGGAGCTCTCAGCGCGGCTCTGAGCGGCCGCTTCATCGGGATCTGGAGCAGCTCCCACAGAGCCGCCGACGAGCGGAGAGGCAACATTTTATGTCCGCTTTTAAAGCCCGAGTGAGTTCCTCTGACTTTATCGATTCCAGGAAGGTTGAAACAAACTGGAAAAGTGACTTTTTGCTCCAGATAAATTCCTACTAACGGTTATCCCTGCGACTCTACGCCTCTCAATATCACAACCTACCCTTTCTCCCGGCACTGGTTTTCATTGGACAAGCTCATCGATTGTTTCCATCCGATTGGCTGAAATGAAAGCCAATCACCTAGACCTTCCCACCCACCGTTGACCCAATGTTTATACTCATATGTCCTTACGCGTTTTATTATTTAGACCTTTTTGCGTTTTATTTCTCACAGTAAAGACACGGTTTAATAAGTCTTCATAAAAACTACAAAATAAACAACGATAAATTGCAATAAAACAAAAGGAATAATTATTTATATCCGGTCCATCTATTTTAAGTAATCGATTGTTTTAACTTGAAAACAATAATATTTACGTTTCTCGTGAATAGTGAAATATTTTTATTTCTTCCATTAATTATTTGACCAAAAATGATTAAGTTAAGTATTAAGTAAATATATTTGAAAAATAAAAACGAAATTTGCTGCCTTGACATGGAGGAAAATTATAAAAAATTAAATTAATTACTTATATTAATTAGAAAATATAAAATTAACAAGTCGCTTCTAGTGTTCTGAATCGCTGAAGGAGTCCATGTTATCCTGCCGCGACACCTTGTGGGCATATTTGATACCGCACCCAAGCGACTCATCAGTAAGCGTGACCTTTACTGGCATTTAAAAGCTTCAGCGCCATCTGCTGGAGAGAGTAGAGAACTATTGCAGTTTGACCTTTTTAACCTGTGTAGGTGATATTTGACACAGAGCGTAAACTAATGGCCCACTAAAAGGATTACTCATTGGAAACTATTTGTTGATCTCAGTTTTTCTCTCTTGGCTCTTATCAGCTTTATCTAAATCTCTGCAAACTCCTCCCACCTGCACCTCGAAGGAGGATAAAACAAACAGATTAGAGCTGACTCCTGTGAACTTGGACATGAAATATTCATGGGTTCGATCTGAAAACAAAGAGAAGAAAAATTATTTAGTTTGATCAGAAATAAAGGGGAATTCCAGTGAAAATTACAGAAACCAAACCAAAATTCCTTCTTTGTGCAGATGCAGAGGAAATATGACAGGCTGCTTAACTTTTTCTTCAAAAATTCAGCTGCCTAATGTTCACACCCGTAGCTTTGTGTTTGCTTTCCTTGTCCAAGCATGTTGCACCCTTTACCTGATTGTTTCATTTCCCTCATGCAAAGTCTTAATCCAATTAAGCCACATCTCAGTGCGGTTACAGCTGCTAGTTCTTTTGGGGAAATGTTCATAGTTATGGATCCACGAAGCAAAGAAAAGTTTGAGTAAAGAAAAAAAATGATGTCTAAATCCTTTTATTTAACCTTAAAGAGCGTTTTTTTCTTAGTTGAATTTTGTGCTTTTTGTTGTTGCTTGCAGCTTTAAAGCAGAAAACAAAGACAGAGAGGAGGGAGGGATCCCTGACGGGGCTGCAGGGAGGAGAGGCGATAATTCACCCACACCCACACCTTCTCTAAAGCAGTCAGCTTCCTGCTCCCTCTAAAGCAGGGTGATGGCTGCACATCCCTCCCACGCTGCTCAGCGGCTGGCTTCCGCCCACCACCCGGTGGAGCCGCCGCCCACCTCCAGCAGTTGTCATGGATACACATCACCATCATCTGTGACTTCGAAGAGGAGGGAGGAAAGAGGGGGAGGAGGGGCGGCCATTTGAGCCGGGCTGCCACTGTGAGCAGAGCTCAGCGTGGGCGTTCATGAGCCGAGCTATTCTCCAGAGAAAATCTGTCTACGTACGTGTGTGTGTGTCTGTGTGTGTGTGTGAGAGGGCGATGGGAGGTACGTGAGAAGGAGACCTGCGTCAGAGTGAGTCATGAGCCACTTTCACAATGTGTTGATGTGACGCTGATGCAAATAGCCTGAACAGGGATTCATCTCCCTCCTGTGTCTGCTGCTCATCCTTTAACTTACCTGCCTTTGATGACCGAGCGCTTTACCCCCCCCCCCCCCCACCCCCACCCCAGAGGCACCTGGGCGGGGCAGGACCCCTCATCTCCGTATGTTGAGGCCCGATCCGTCCGTTCAGTCACAGGACAGAAGATGGGAGGAAATACAGAAGCGGTTCAAAGAGGGAAACCCCTGGATCCTTCATCGAAAACAAAACATTTATTCCCATAAACTAAAGATGTTGATTTGAAAATTATGATGAGGTTTGAATTTTCCAGGCAGAAAACATAATTTTGTTTTTTAATATATTCTAGTTTTGATGCCAACAAATTAGTCCTCAATTATAATCATTGTTTCTTCATTAATACCTTTTATAATTTTAAAAAAACACAAAGATTTTCTTCCTTTCATCCAATGAAATGTTTGCATTTTGGATTAATTTCTGATTTTTTTCCTCCTTCAGACAAACAAAACAAGTTGATATATGACAATAAATATGCTTTTTAGAAACCAATTTCTCCACCTGTGGGCCAATTACACAGAAATCACTGTCTAAAATAAAAACATAACAGTTGTTAATTTTACCAATTTCGTTTAATGTTATCTAAAAAAACGACTCTCTGGTTCCCTCCGTTACTTTTTGGATTTACTAGACACAAAAAATTTTTAAGAATAATCTCAAAAATAAAGTTTTAGAGAATAAGACTTTGTTACAAGAAGTAATACTATTTTTAAAAAGGGGATTTATCCAAACTAAGGGGATATCTTTTCAAAAACTGTTAAAAAGTAGATTTTTTTCTACCCAATACATGTATTATCAGTGCTTTGCCAGATTGGCAGTATCCATCTTAAAATAAAAAAAGACAATAAATAGAAAGTTTAGTTGGATTAATATGAATAAAAAGGTTCAAATATAAAGAAAAGTTAATTAAAACATGAATCTAGGATCCGGAGTCTGAAAAAGGAAAATTGCTCCATTTGGTTTTAAATGCAGATTAAAACTTTGGTAAAACAATTTAAGAAAATGTTAACCTGGCTCAAAATCTACAGATATACAATAAAACTCAGGTGAATTAGAAGAAAAAACACCAAAACATAGAGTTCAAAAAATAAAGTTTAATGTTTATGTGCTGTATAACAAATAAAATATATTAGTGTTTAAAAAACAGGTGCATAACTGGGTGAAAGCCTAATCTATCACTTTAAAAGAAACGGTGATCAGTGAGACGACATGCGACCTTTAAACCCGAAGGAGACGTGGAGTCATCGCTAACCTGCAGAGCTTTTCAAATACAGACAGAGCGGCGACTGCACTGAAAGACGACACAAAGATCTCCCAAAACGTCGCCTGCCTGGCGACAGACGTACAGTTACTGAGCACATGACAAAAACAACGCATTTAGGATGCAAATAGACTTATTACTTACATAAATATTGCATTGATTTCTGGGCGAGACTAAACTATGTGAATGGGGGGGGGGGGGTCAACAGATGTATTTACACACAGAAAAAACACTGAGCCGCCATTTTTCTACGCCTAAACATCACAAACACGTTGGAAATCTGCACAGATGGCAATTAAACACGGTTAGAGCTGAGGCTAAAAGCAAGTTCTTATATTAAAGACATGTTTTTGTTTTTTTTCTTAGTGACAGTTAAGAGATTTCTTTCTTTTTTTCTGTCGTAGCTCTACGAACATGAACACTGTATCGACACCGAAAATCTACAGCAAAGTTACACCGGACACAGAGAACCCTGGCTGACAGATTAGGCTATTTGTTATATTTACAAACTGCTGCTTTAACAACAGCGATAAAACTTTTTTATTCTGCTTTTTTTGTTGTTGTTTTTTTTTTATTATATCTTGCAGCCGCTAAAACCAAAACCTGAAGGCTTTGATTCTTTTACTGCATACTAAGAAACGTACTTTTTAACGCAGGCCCCCTGCGATGTGCAGAGGCTTCCCGTCCAACAGAGTGATCCCCCTTTTACTGCTGGACATCGGCGCCATCAATGACCCGTCATAGCCGTACGGGAGCGAGGAGGCAGCGGTCAGCCCCGCCTCGTATGTGTGAGGGTGTGAAGGAAACGACACAGAGGTTAAAAAAATGTCAACCTGCTGCTGGGCTGCACCTTAACTCCATTTCCTCCACTCTCTGCTTACAAATACCAGCAAACACTGAGAGTCATAAGACATTACAGGAGCATTAAAAATCCATTATGGACGCATTCATGATTGACTCTCAGTACAAAAGGTAGGACTGGTTTAGTGAACTTTGTACTGAACGCCCTAATGATCGTTAAAACAGTGTGGATTTTAAACAAGCAGTTCCATCACGTTTGCAACACATTTTTCTTTTAAATAGAAGTTGTTAATGTATCAACAGCAACCGATGCTTCAGCCTCCGCAGTAAGACTGGAGTTAAGGTTCAGGGCCGCCTGTCCACAGAAAGCAGCTCCCAGCCAGAGGTACCGAGTTTAAATCACGCAAAGGAAACACAAAGACCTGCAGAGCACCGAGGGGCTTCCTGATGTGCTCTCTAGGTGCTTTGGCTAATACTTAAAAAAAAAATAGACAAATAAAAATAAATGCTATTCATGAGGCAACGTTGGTTGTTAAGGCTCTACTGTGGCTGTGCTTGCTTAGTATCTATTGATGGGTGATAACTGCATACTGTCAAGTGTGAGTAGAATGAAGAGGGCGGGCTGATGGAGAGGCGGGAGGCACTATGTGGAGTCATCTGGCTCTGATTTGATGATCTTCTTCTCTGCGTTGCTGGGCGGCCGCTGTGACGTCCCGTTTTCTGGAGAAACCAATAAAGCACGTTATCATCAGCGTAGAGGTTTATAAAACAGAACAATTACAGAATAAATGTGGTTAATGTTCAAAAATTAAACAAACGTTAACTTTCATATGTTAGGCTAAGTTAAGCCATGCATCTTACAGCAACTAAGCATAACATTACGACCAGCAAAAGGGGCAACGTTAACATTTTCTGGATAAACAAACAAAAAAAGCACGTTATCATCAGCGTAGAGGTTTATAAAATGGAAAATTTACAGAAAAACTGTAGTTAATGGGGAAAACTTTAACATATAATAACTTTTCTATGTTAGGCTAGATTAAATCATAGATTTTACAGTAACTAAGCATAACATTATGAGCAGCAAAAAGGCAACTAGCTTTAAATAAACAGGTTTAAAAAGTTAATCATTAATTAGGCATGTAGTTATAATCACTGAAAGGAAGGGTGTTTAATACAGATTTTTCTCTTTATCATAATAAATCATGTCAGTGGGTGGGGCATATTGTCCGTAGGAATTTGAGCAAACTTAATAAGGACTAAGGTGAGATAAGGGGCACATTGTGGCATGTTTCCAGTCTGCAGTGGTCAGCAAGAGAGGAGCAAAGGTTCACCCGTGTGGTCTGATCCAGTAGAGAAGCTACTCTACCTTAACTTGCTGACTGATGAGAAAAAAAGTGGTTCGAGCATAAGGCCAGGTGCAACTCCGAAATACTAACCTATTACACCTATACACAGACATAAATATAATCCTAAAAGCCTGGAGTTGCTCCTTTGTTCAGGAAAACTTTACTGATCAGATCAAGAAAACTAAAACAAGACAACAAAAGCTAAGCTAACAGTAACTGAACTAGTGCAGCGATGGCGTTCACCACAGACAGGGAGTCTGTGCTCTGCAGCTGTTGGCTGTGCTGCTTCGTGACTAAACTTCAACACAATGAGTTTTAGCAATAAAATTAGCGCCGTTGACAACGTGAGCAAACGTCCTGTTCTGGATGACATGCACCAGGCAGAAGGCAACCCCAAAAATGTCTCTGACTTTAGTGTTTAACGACTAAAAACGACTGTATTATTGTGCAAAAAGTGAAGAAAACATGTTGCTTATAAAGCAAAGGCTGCTTTTAGTTCCAGTCCAGGTAGAAAATCTGAGCGAAAACCTTTAATAAAAGGGAAGAGTGGAACCTTTAGATCTTTAGTCTGATATTTCTGCATTTATAATGTTTATATCAATATCAGAATTATACGGCATCAGCTGAAATGAAGAAATATATTGTGATTTAAGTTTTAAGTCTTAGCCTGAGTGAGATGGAAGCAGTTTGTTCCTTTAAATCCAGATCAGAATTCAGACTCAAACAAACAGGTTTGATCAGAAAGAGTTTTGAACATTGGCTGGAAAATGGCTTAATCTATGGGCTTTATGTCTACGGGGGTTATTCTCCAGGGTTATTCTTTTTTTTAAAAATCCAACACAGTTTATGAGGATCAGCAATCAGAACACAGAGAGGAGAACCAACCAGTAAAGAGAGTAACTAAACCAAAGTTTATAAAGAGGCGGAGCTCTGAGGTCAAGGAGGACGATTCTGACCTGCTGCTGGTGTTTTAGCCTCATCCGTGCTGCTGCTGCTGTTGTTGTTGTTGTTGTTGTGGTTGTGGTTATGATGCCGCTTCAGCTCATTGGCTAGCTGCTTGCCCAATGGGAGGTCGCCTTCCTGCATGCTCTGACTCACCACTCGCAAGTTGATTGGTCGATCATCTAGAAAAAAAGAATCACACATATTGAATGTTTTTATGCCACGTTCACAGCTAACTATCCATCCATCATCCATCCATCCATCCATCCATCATCCATCCATCCATCCATCCATCATCCATCCATCCATCATCCA
>JAUZNJ010036712.1:0-11743 GCA_034780135.1 Jordanella pulchra
TGTGATTTGAATGAACTGTCTTTGTGAAGAGCCTTGAGATGACGTGTGTTGTGATTTGGAGCTATAGAAATAAACTGAATTGAATTGGTTCTCCTGATGATCTTCCCAATCCTCTTCCTCTCATCACTGCTCCAACATTCCACAACGGAAGATGGCTGAGGCCACCACAGAGTCCAAGGTCTGTAGGAGCGCCCCCTTCAGTCCAACAGACCTCTTTCTCCACAGCAGTTGGAGTCTGCTCTGGTCTTCCCATGAAGATCATCACTGTTCTGGTTCTGTTCCAGTTTGAAGTTCTTGTTACCACATAGTTTATTTGAGGAGTTTTGCTAGAATCAGTGGTAGCAGAGTAGGGGGAATACTTTACCCTGCATGCCTGTGGGGCCAAACTCCTGCCTGGTCAGATAGATGGTGTGGTCATGGTGCTCGGCATTACTCTGCTCCCTCTGCTGGAGGTATGACCATCCACAAACGTTCTCCAGGCTCTTCTGAGGGTTCCCCACAGATATTAGCTCCTGGGACTGATGGAAAGAAACAAAGCTCCATGTTTGGCAGGTTTCTCTACTTTGAATGAAGAAGCCTCTTGGATGAGAGGAAAAACGTCTTCTAGAAAACTTCACGTCCAGTTGCCTAAAATGAACTTTCCAAGCTCGACCTGGATGATTGAGAACCTCCACAGATATACTGTACCTTGAATTAAGTTCTTCAGAAGGTTCAGAAGTCTAGCCAAAGATGCTCAACTAACAGTGGAAAATGACCAAGAATTAGGGAGAGGAGGACTTTCACCCAAGCCAGAATGTCCCTGTGGTCCATCCACACCTAAACCTTCATCCTGCATCGACTCTACTGCTGTTCAAGGAACCTACAGTACTTCCTGTTAAACCTGCTACAAAAAGTACAAACAGACCTTGGTTGCAGACAGCATGATGATTCTGGCCACAACAATATTGATGCTGGCCCCCAGGGAGTGGTCTTGGTAGATCTCATTAACCTAGAGAGACAAACACACCCAGGATAGATGTTAAGTCAACAACCAGCTGAGAGTAGCAGAGGACCTTCTGACCTTCAGCTCATTGGCACAAAGACCAGGTTCAGATAACAGCCCAGAGATTTCTGGTCACTACCTGACAAATTAATTTCCTTGGCTCAAACCTAAAAATACCAAACTGAAGTAATACTGACACCTCAAGGTTTGATAGATAGAGCCCAGTGGTCCTAACAAAGTGGAGGAAAAGAAGATCAAGTGAACCTGAAATCAGAAAGATTTTATCCAAATTTCTTTCCTGATTTTTTGTTCTCATGGAAACCAGCAGCTGATGTTCTCAGTATCCATCCTCCAACAGCCTCTAAGACATCAGCTTATGGATGAAGGATTGATCTTTTTCTACTTACAATGTTCATCAGGGTCAGGAGATACTTCAGAATGTGGTCTCGGCCGTGGAACAGAACCAGAGAATAATCCACAGCCAACAGAACCTGGAGGAGAAAGAGGCCAGGAGAGGTGATCCACGCCTGTCCAGTCAGACCGTTGGTCATTAAAATGCTTTAGGGAGAACAGAGGAACAGATTAAAAGGCCTAAACATTGAACTCAAAAAGGAATCACAAAAACATCAGACATGGTTCCCTTGCAAGAAAGTGACCCGGTTCAACAAAAAGGAACCTAAGACCAGATGGAGACGACCATCTGACCCTTAGAGGTCAGCAGCATAGAACAGTGATGTTCTCACTCCAGGTTGTGTTGGTTTTAGAGCCGGTCAGTATGGAACCTAAACTCTACTGTGATCAATGGTACCGAACCTGAAACTTTTAAAGCACCACATTAAAAGAACCATAATTGATGCAGGCTCGGTTCTGTGGTTCTGTTTAACAGAGCAGATATAAATGACAGATTAGATATCAGCCTGTATTCCTTATGAGGAGCTTTAAACAGCCCATTTCAATGCTGTGTTAATTATCCTCCCTCCTTCAGTCCCTCTGTTCAGTCTCTACTGCAGCTGTTCTACGTCCCTCTGCTACACATCTGGACAGTAACCTTCATCCCTTTCTAGACTGAGAATAAGACCATGAAGTTACAGGGTATTCCTTCTTTCTAGATGCATCATGACATTAATAAAAGCCTGGTTACACTTTACAATAACCATCAAAACATTATTTAAAGAGAGCATTCATTAATGATTTACAGATAGTTTGTTAATGTTGGATTCATTTTAAAACTGCATCTAAACCGTTTAAAAGAGGTAAATAGATCATCGCTTAAAAAGTAAGAGTGAAAATAAATGGCAGGTGTAGAATCTCCAGTTCCCTCATCTGTCCTCATCAAACTGAACAGCTTGTCTCATTGAGATCAAGCCCTCCAAAGCATTTAGCCTCACCCAGACACACATTAGACATGGAAGCCGTCTTCTCCAAATATTAGGACATGAAGATGTTTAACAATCTCTCAGTTGATTTTGACAAACTTAAACTCAGAACAACATCATCCGGTAGACCACCTGCTGCCTGCTGATTGGCTGATATAGTCTTCCTCGAGATAAGACTGGAAGTAAACAACAATTGTAAAGTGCAAAGCTGAGTCTAATGTCTTCACCAGGGCCCTGTGTCGTGTCTCCTGATTGGCTGAGAACTGAGCCAATCTTCTGAACCGCTGGGCATCGTAAAGGAAGGGACAAGCTGTGGGCCTGATGGCCACCATGATGAGATCAGTGAATTCTCTGTTCTGTACCTAAAGAAGATGCCAGTGGAAAGAATAGGGCGGTGGCTTCCTGCAATGAGGTTGGAGTGAGGATGCATTAGCCTTGTGATCAGTGACTGGGAAGAACAACATCTCACCAGATACCAGCTCCATCTCAACAAAGGCCAAGTAGCTTTAAAAACAGCTTCTGAAACGTTTATGACCCAACTAGGACCAGTGAAACAGAGGCAGGACCAACAGGTTCTTTCCTCATTGGACCTCCCCCAACAAGTACCAGAACCACTCTGGACCTTGTGGCCTTTCTCTGCATGGAGAACAGGCTCTGAGGACAAAAGCAGAGCAGAACAACACATTTAAAGTCCTCATGGAGGAAGGAGCAATAAGCCTGAACAAGGTTTCAACCTGCATGGCAAAAAACACCCGTATGATGCTGGACAAAGCCAGAGGCCCAGAAAGATCAGCACCGAGCCTGTGATGGAAGAAGTTAGAAGGTAGATGTACTGCCTCTGAACTGGATGAACAACCATGGATGGTTGAACTGCTCACTTCAGACTGGTTCCACTGGTGCTCTGGATCTTCTGGTCATGAACAAAGCTGGAGGCCAAACCTAACATTTGTGTAATGGTGTTTAAACTCCTCCCACATCAAACTGATGGTGTAGCTCCGTAATGGTACATACGTACCTCGATGTGAAACATTTCATCTGTGGTTTCACGGCGCCGACGGGCTGTACTGAACGAAGCTGCAGTTTGGGTCCAGTTCATTGACCCAAAGAGGGGGCCTGAAACACAGTTTGGGCAGAACTTAGTCTCCTCACCACATTCTGAACCTGCTAATAACATTGAGGATATTTTAGTTCTCCTCAAAATCTTTGGCTACATTTTTCAGTCACATAAATTATTTGCCTTTAAAGCATCTGATGAAACTTTTAGGGTCGCTGAAGGCCAAAGGAGGACCTTGTTGTCCTCATCAGCCTGTCTCCGGTGGACCCACCATTTCTCATCTGGGCTCCTCTAATGATCCCAATTAAAGAATCACAGCCTCTATTAAACCAGCATGAAGTCCAGTTAATGTCATCACCACTTTTTTCAACGAATTCCACACAGTGGGGATTAAAAAAACAGATGTTTGGACCTTGTAGCAAAAAAAACAAGAGCTGACCTCCAACCTTTGAGACTGAAGCCAACAAACACTGATGCCTGTTAAGTCTTATCATGGAAACATTGAAGAGAGGAAAATCTTTGGTCACATAAACCAACCATTCAATTCAATTCAAAAATACTTTATTTATCCCAATGGAGAGGTAAATGTAGTAACTCATGTTTTGTTTTCTCTTAACCAGTTGTTGTAGGTGTTGATGCTGCAGGCAGGAAGGATCTGCTGTAGAGGTCTGTGTTTCACCAGTTCTGAAGAAGCCTCTGACTGAAGACACTCTGTTGTTGTTTAACAGTCTGATGAAGAGGATGCTCTCTGTTGTCCATAATCTTTTTCAGTCTGTGAAATAATCTCCAGAGGAGTTCCAAGAACAGAGCCAACCTTCTTTATCAGCTGGTTGAGCTTTTTAAAGTCCTTGGCTCTGCCTTGTCTAAATGACAGAGATGTAGGACTCGTTGACATTTGCATAAAACAAGTCCTAAGTCCTTTTTTCTCTGGTACAGCAGCTGACAAACTGCTCCAATGTCGGCATTGTAGCAGGGAGTGAGACATGATTGAAATCACCAGCTATTGCAACAAATGCATTTTGATGTTGTGTCTGTAGCTTAGCAACAACAGAACTGATAATACATGCAGTGTCGGCAACGCCAGAAGGTTGAATGTTAACAGTTATTAACAGAAAACTGGTAAATTCTCTGGGCAGATAATTTTGCCAAAAACCAACTGCTACTTGTTCATGTGCTGTGCCGACGGTCGAAACCTAAATAATCCAGGATTCGTTGTTATTGATTATTGAGTCCTTTAGTTTTATGCATCTGATTAACCCTAGCCATGGCTATAGCTTTCACTAATTCAATACTATGTTCTGAGTCTGTGGACCGGTCCAGGTGGGAACACAGCTGTTCAAATATCTGGATTCACCAGCAGATGTTTCTTCTTCCCTCAGGATGTAGATCTTTTTTGTCTTTCAGATTTTGTTTCCCAGCAGCTCCAATAAACAAGGACCGGTCACATTTCCCATCATGTTCGGGTTTAGTTTCACAGCCAACATAGATCCTAGAGCTCAGTGTAGAAGCAGTAGGTTATGATTGGTCCAGATTGTCCCCGGGGGCAAAACTGGGAGTTGTACATGCTAAGGTTCTTCAGAGAACCCATTGGGTCATTGTTCAGTGACAGAATAAGTTTGGTTCAAAAGCCCCTATTCATCCTCATCATCTAAACTCTAACCAGATTTGAAGAAGAGTAGTTTCAGAGGATTAAAACCAAAGTCTTACTCCTTCACCCTGAAGCTTTCCCAAGAGTGCACACACACAGCTGGAACAGACTTTTTCAATGACGACTTTGGCCGTTTCTCAGTTCCCAAGAACGCAGTATGGACTCATGTTATCGCCAAGTATGTTCTTCACAAGAAGACAAAGTCTGGGTTCAGGGAGCACGCATGACAGATCTGGGTCAACTGGAAGTGTACTCATGACATCACCATATTAAAAACTCACCTCGAGCTGCCTTTCAAATCCTATTATTAATAGTCTCTAGATAAAACTAATCCACGTAGTTTCATTTTCCAATATGTTGACACTGAAGTCCCACACAAAACCAAAGACTCCCCAAATGCCATCCATTCCAGAACAGTACTTAGAGACTGTAAGAAGGCACCCTGGACTCCTGTGTGATGCACAAGCACAAACAAAAGAGAGAGCCTTGCCTCTTTAAACCAGATCTGCTCAGAGGCTTCTGTCTGACTCGCAGAGGAAAAGGAAAACACAAAGTTTGCTCAGCCAGGGGCCTTTAGGTGTCCAAACCAAGCTTTCTGTTCCTGGGCAGCTTAGACCTTGGAGAAGGTCCAAGTTGTGTAACTGTTTGTAGAGGTGAGTCCAGTGATTTTCAGCTGGTGTTCCTCTCTGCAGGCGCTTTGCCCAAATGGAGGTGGCTTCTTCTTTCAAGCTAAGCTAAACCCAACACCAGTGCACAGGTCGGACATCCAAGGTGAAATGCAATTTTCCTTTGAAGAACTTGTCAAGGGTTCCCAAAGCAATCGCCTGTCCAGGAGGTTCTCCCAGATATTGCTGGATGGTTCTTGGTTTAGCGTCATGTAAGGGATTGCAGATTTTGACCATCCATCCTGCAAATGCTTCCTTAAAAGGTCCAAGGTGCATTTGTCTGTTTCCTTTTGGATGTTCCCATAGGAAGTCTTAAGACAGCCTAGAAAAGTTTTCACACTGGATGCCCTTCCTAAATCCCATCTTTCACTGATGAACACTATTAGTAAAAAGTGATTGAAACTGCTCACATTTTGATCCAAAGGCTGAGACACCAGCAGATGGAATGCAGACCTGATGATGTAACCAGCCGATGCTGTGTTGGTCAACATCATGTGTCTATTTGGGGCCCCCAGGCGAACTTCAGTCTGGGGGCCCTCCTCCATGTCCAGTTTGAAGTTCTGGACATTAATTAAACAAGAAAGTTGTATTAAAATGTTACTTTCTAAAATTTTTCTTCATTCATTTTTAATGCAGCAGATGAAAAAAGAATCACTGAAGATCATCAAGCTCACTGAGTTATTGAGAAAAACCTTAATCTGAATTTTTGATCAATCTAATGAACGAAAGATTTTAAACTCAGAGAATCTAAGAAACTTTCATTTCTTGAATCTTAGCCCAAAAGTAGGATCCTAAAAACTCTTTAAATTATTTTGTTCATAATGAGAGATTTCCAACATTTGATTAACATCGATTATATGAACAGGGTTATTTTTTCATGAAAATATTCTGTTGTTGTGATAAACTGAAAGAATTCTTCTTTTTGAGGTGACTTCTTAACATCCACCTAATTTAAAGTAATCCTCGTCTATTTTTCATACTCAAATGGAAAAGCAAATACTAAGAAACTGTAAGGCCAAATAACTTGTGTGATACATCATTTAAAAGCTGAAACCTTCTAGTTCCTGAAAATATAAATGAGAACAGTGTGACTAAAACAGCCTAAACCGCAGCAGTTCAAACAGGACTCCTTTTGGGGGTTTTTCTCTCTAAAATAACAAGTCTTTTTAGAATAGCAATAACAAAGACATGCTTGATAGCAGGCACGTGAAACTACATTATATTTATTCTGCATCAGGTCAACAACAACTGTAAAAAATTTCAGACCTCTGGGTATAACAGAGTTATGGGACTTTAAGCTTCTGATGCGTCTCCAAGCCTCTCCTAATGTACCAAAGGCTTTTACGGTTTCACCCATAAAATCACACTGAACGACTTTGACCGCCTAGTTCTGCCTAACGGTAAGTCCGCCTCTGACTGTATTGTGTGTGAAGTCAGCAGTCATGACATGGAGACTTGAAGGCAACAGTTGATGCTGCTGTGAAAAGCAGGAGATGAATATGTCTAACTCTGAGCACAGGTCCTCTGGAGCAGAGAGGTCCAACTGCCACGTTGCTGCTGGAACACTCTGTGTTTCTCTCTGGGTTCAGTGTCCGTTTTAAAGCATTAACCGGGTTTTACTGCCTCTCAGATTGGGTTTTTGGATACAATGTGCTGAAATGATGGTTTTAGTGGTTTTGGTTGCAGTTTCTTTGTGTCTCTTTCAGCTCAGCCAAGTTTCCTGGATCTATTCCACCATTTTGTTTTCTTTTATTCTCTCCTTCTGCAGGAGCAGCAGCTGCTGGTATGAATGGTGTGAAAGAGGCTGCAGCTCTGCTCTGCTCTGAGTCTCTCTGCAGCTGTTTGTTATCATGCTAACAGGCAGCTCAGAGGACGACCACACTGTCCCAGCAGAGACGCTGCGGCGCACAGGTCCGTTCACCCTTCACCTAAATGAGTGAGATGAATTTTATTACGTGTTTTCATAAAGCACAGACTTCCAACTGATGTCGTCTCTTCTTCAAATTGTCTGTTGGCCATTTTGCTTTCTTCTATTTCCTGTTTGTAAACAAACAACTTAATGAGCATGTTTGTGACCCATTGCCCAGTTAATTCATTGATGTGTTCCTAAACAGTGAGGTCAAAGGTTAAACGTTCTGGTGATGTCAGAAACAAAACTAGATCCATGTCTGTTAGAAGCAGCTTTGATCGTCTCACTTCCTGTCATTATCACTGACATAAACATTAAAAAAGAGAAAGTAGAATCTTTAATTTACATAAGTTCATTTTATTTTGTTCTGTTTCTTTGACATTATCATATTCAGTGTTGGATCTTTCTTACAGCCAATTGAAGCCTATTAATGTGCATAAATATTGTGTTCAAGCACATCTACTTGGTTTTATTGATCGTTAATTGACACTGACTTTTTAAAAACATCATTTAACGGAGAGATGCCCCAACTCTTTCCTCTCTAAATATAAAACTTTCAGGTGTTAGTCCGTTTTAGCATTTAGATTTGATCATTAAATTATTGTATTTAAAGTTTTAATAACAGGAGAATCATCCGTATACCTCAACAATTTGATCATTAAAGTAACTCCTTGGTTTGCCTGGTAACCAGTACCCAGTTACTACTGCAGCTACTGGGAAACTAATTAGTAACTATATCCAGGTACATTGTTAAAGTACGGCTCGTGGTGCTTGGGTTGGAAGGAATCAGTCTGGAAACGACCAGAACTACAAGCACGGTGTTCAGGAAGTAGTTAACTGAGCTCACCTCTCAGGTAGTCTTGCGTGGTTCTGTTAGAAACGGATGGTTTCTTGATGATGGCTGAGGAGCGATAAACAATGTGCCTTTGTTCACCTTCCTCCTCCTCCTCTTTGTCACTGTGTTCCCCTGACTCCCACTGATGCAAAGGTTCGATAAAGAACTCATCTTCTCTGGTCCGAATCATCCCAGCCTGCAAACAGGAGAGCGGAAACCTGCTGTGAATCTGTTTTGGATCTACTGGACCTGCTCCGTCCGCCATTAAATCATCTGGATCTAACGGACCACTCCTGGTTCAGTGCAGTTTAATTTTCTGAGTAGATCAGCAGGAAGTCTAATTGGCTCAATGTAGAGATGGAACATCTATCTGGACAAACTGTCTGTTGGAGGAAACAGCTCCGTGAGATGCAGAGTAACAACAAAGACCCAATGAGCTGGATATACCTTCTGTGGACCTGAAGCGGTGCTGTTCTGATCGATCAGAAGACACTAAAACTTAAATCTCTTATAAAACTTCTCATTGTTCCTCCACACCTGGATTCACTCTGTGGAGCCCCATTACAGGCGGACCTCTGACTCATCCTCATTCCTGTGAGGAACGCAACCCGACAGGAATTGGATCATCTTTCAAACAAGTCACACTTTTTACCACCTTCTGTAACTGTTCATTGATTAACTGTCCTCTTCAGGGATGGAGGTCCAGTAACAACAAAACCTTCTGCTGCTGTTATTGCAGCAGGTATAAAAGACCATTTAAACTTTCTTATTGTGCTTGTATTGTTTTTTAGCTGTATTTTATATTTACTGTATTTTATTTTCTTGTATTTTAATCATTTCCTCTGTACAGCACCTTGTGACGCCCCTTGTCTGTTAAAGGCGCTATAGAAATAAACTTACTTACTTACCAGGAGACACAAATGTCTAAATTTACTATTCATCCAGGTCGTCGTGACGACCTGCGTCCCATGTATCTGCCATCAGTTTCATTCTACCCTGAATATTAATGACTTGGCGAATTATAGACCTATTTCTAATCTTCCTTTCTGATTTACTATGTGTGACCACTTAGACCATAATAACTCCATCCCTAATGGATGATTTTGCCCTGCAGTCGAAGGGTTGGTGGTTCAAGCCCCGGCTCCAGCTTTGAGTGTTGTTGTGTCCTTGGACAAGACACTTCACCCGCATTGCCTACTGATGGTGGTCAGATAGCCTGGTGGTGCCAGTGTACGGCAGCCTGGTTTCTGTCAGTGAGCCCCAGGGCAGCTGTGGCTTCGATTTAGCTAGCCACCATCAGAGTGTGTCTGTGTGAATGAGTGAATGTACGGTAAAACGCTTTGGTCAGGTCTCCTGTCTGGAAAAAGTGCTATATAAGTACAGGCCATTTACCATAGGCTGGGTTTTAATGATAATACTATGAAGGTCTATGATTCTAGCCTGGATATTTGCAATAAATTCTATTAATCCCCTAGATGGGAATATATCACATATATTTACAATAAAAGATACAGAAAGACATAAAAGACCAATGAAGAAGTAAAAAAACAAATTCTGTAACCTACCAGACCATCACAACTGCTGACGGCCACAGATGTTTCCTCCATATCTGACACTGTTCCTGTGTAGAAGCAGCTGTCTTCTCTTATTGGCTCAGAGTGCAGGTGTCCTGACTCCTCCCACTCTATCCTGGCTTTGGGGGCGATTAGTCGGGAGTTTGGACGTAGCCTCAACTGGAGATTTTGACCAAACACCGTTACATTGAAGAAGAGCTCCCCCTCCTCCTTGGGACCCCGCCCCCTCCATGAATGGCTATAAATGGACGGGGCTAGTTCTACCAGGGGTGTGTCTCTAGCAGAGGGGGCGTGCCTCTTGCTGCGGTGCCTTTGGTGGGCGAAGGCTGATGCTGACCAGAACCGTCCCTCTGAGTCAGTTCTGATTGGACGAATGATGCTGAACTCTGACAGAACCTGATGAAAAGAACCTGGCAGACAGTAAAGGAACATTTCTGTTACTCTATCAGCACGTTGATCCAAGAGGGCTGGCCTGGTTCAGCAAAGGCTACTTCACCAAACCGTGACGCAACTGTCTGGTTCACGATCAGCACCAGACCAAGGTGAACATCACTTTCGATAAACTCAGCTCTGAAACTTCAGCTTCAAACCAAACAGCTGCTCATCTATCAATGATGCACAAATATGGTTTTAATTTGACCCGGTTCAACCCAGGATTCCTCTACTTCATAGAATGATCCAATATTCTAATCATTCAAGTCGTGTTTGGAAGCAGATGGATGGTGCTGTCAGTCTCATAAAGACTTTATCTATTGTCAGGACTGCAAAGCACTCCACTCTACAATCACCCATTCATTCATTCATCAATTCATTCACCACTGATTTGAGAAACATTGAGAAACATGATCAGGACTAGGCTACTATAGAGCTCAAAGCAGCAGATGGACGGCACCATTTGGACTGGACACTGTAGAACCAAATGGGTCTGAGGCAACAGACTTTCTATTTTCAGTCTGTTTTTATACTCAGGTTCTTATGTCAGCCTCTTCATTGGTGGTTCGCTGTAACAATCCTTCTCGAGAAGTTCAGACAGCACTGTTGCCCAGGTCACTTGGACATATGGCAGAGGCCTTCCAGGCATAATGTTTTGCTGAAATATCTAGGGGTGTAGATGGGACAGAGTGGGGTGGGGGATTAGCCTGCAGTAAATGCCAGGTGAACTGAAATGTTTAGGGTAACCTGCAGGGACACCTGATTAGGTTTCTCCCTGCAGCAACCATTCAAAGTGAAAGCTGCAACTCTGAGAACCCTGATAGTGAGGCAGAAACATGGTCACTCACTAGTCCCCTCCCAGAGTCTTGGTCACTCATCGATCCCGACCCAGAGACCTTGTCTCTCACTGGTCCCCATCCAGAGACAGGATCGGCCTTTACTTCTGCCTCATTGAGGATCCGTAGTTTTCTATAATTGAATCAGTACTGATCAGCCTCACTGCTGGTGTCACCAGAACACTTAAACAACCAGAACCTGGACCTGAAAATCTGTGAAGGGAACTGATTAGGGTGACGGTAAAGAGGCCTTCTGACACACTTGAACATCCATCCATCCATCTTTACACCCTTGTCCCTAAATGGGGTCGGGAGTGTTGCTGGTGCCTATCTCCAGCTGCGTTTCAGGCGATACGCGGGGTACACCCTGGACAGGTCGCCAGTCTGTCGCAGGGCAACATAGAGACACACAGGACAAACAACCATGCACAC
>JAUZNJ010036713.1:0-11743 GCA_034780135.1 Jordanella pulchra
GACTAGTCGACATGAAATGCAAAAAGTCGCGAGACGTCCTAGAGTCGACTAGTCGACTAATTGATTCAACCCCTACTGTGCAATATGAAAAAGTATGAGAAAAGTGGAAATTGGAATTGGAAGATTGGAAAAATAAGAATTCCAGGTGTTATTCCCTGTTCAATCTTTCTTCTTCGTGTTCTACTTTAGTTATAGATTCCTTCCTACCAAGGCTAAATTTATTGCTGTACCTCATGTTATGCAGGCTTCTTTGATCTAATCTCTGCCTCCTGAACCTCCATTCTTCACTCCTTCCTTGTACTCATCTTTCCTTCCTTTCTTTCCTCTCGCTCCATTGTCCTTTCCTTTGTCCCTCTTCTCCGTAACATTCTCTTTACTTCCTTCTTCACTGCTGCCTTTGTTTCCTTCTCTCCCTCCCTTTCTTCACAGTGTCTTTACTTCCTTACCTTCTTTTTGCTGGTTCCATATTTAACATTTAACCTGTTTAGTTCACAGTTGCCTGCTCTGTTTTATAATTCAGAGGAGGGTGTTTAATGCTTTGGCAACTATTTAAATCTGAAAAAGGGTCTGATCATGTGAAATCTGCTGATCCTTGTGTTTTTAGAGCAAGCGTTGAGCGGCAGCTGCAGCTGCTGTGCTCGGTCTATGAGGTCCTTCAGTGTGGCGATGTGCCGGCGAGCTGCATGCTGCAGGCCATGATGGACAGGGTTCTGCTGCCTCTGGCGTCCCACTGCAGCACCAAGGCCCTGAGCGACTTCTTTGTCACAAACGTCTTTGATATAATCGCCTTCCTGCAAAGTCGTTTCACAAAGGTTCGCCTCATATCAGCCGTTAGCATGTTATGATCCCCAATCAGGTGGTTGTTAAACTTGATTGTTGGCATTTGTTTATTTAAGTCTAATGAAACGGCGTTTGAGACCCAGCTGCTGAAGAAGAACGGCTGCTACAAGCTGATGGAGCTCCTCTACTCCCGCCTCCCTAAAGACGAAGTTTACACCAAGGAATCCCGCATCAATCAGGCCTTCTGTCGCTTGGAAAAAACGGAGGGGAACGAGTTGTCTAAAACCTTGATCAAGTACGTCATAACTTCAATATGCTTTCATCGTTGCTGCTTTTCTTTGTTTGCCTTTAAGCGTTAATGTGTTTTTTTCCAGGTCCTGCTTCGAAGCCTTCACAGAGAACATGGCCGGTGAGACCCAGCTGCTGGAACTCAGGAGAAGCTATCACTGCGCTGCGTACAACTGCGCCATCGCAGTCCTCAGCTGCTGCTTCAGTGAACCCAAATTCTACCAGGGCTTCCTCTTCAGTGAGAAACCAGAGAAGGTAGCGCTGCTTGTAGATGTACCAGGAATACAAAGAATGTCTTGGAGAATCATTTAGAATCCAGATTAAGTTTGGAGCAAATTATTCAAGTCTTCTGAAAACAAGAATTTATAAGTCAGGTGGATAAATATGAGTGTTAAAATTGGACAGAGATTTCATTTCCTTGTCTTTTGTTTTTGTTATGTGTATCTCAATGCTTTAAATGTTGTTGTTGATTGTTTTTTTTTTTATGCTTGAGTCAAAATCTGCCCTCTTAAAGTATCAAACATATCAAAATCTTTACGTATACTAGTCTTTTTTGTGTGTTAGTATTTATCATTTTAACATCAAGTAGACTGTGTGTGCTTAGGGTTAATCCTTTTTGTTTTCTACATTTTTGAAACATAAGCTTTTTATTTTGTTTTGACAGAAAATGTGAACAACCATATTCTGTTTCTGAAGAAGCTTCTGATCTGTTTTTTTTTTTTCTTCTCCAGAATCAGTTCATTTTTGAAAACATCATAGATATTCGACGCACCTACACCTTCCCCATTGAAGTCGAGGTCCGTCCTTTTCCAAAGGATTTTGCAAAACCTGCTACGTCTCCAACCTCATGGAACATCTCCTCCATTCTTCTCTAGGTCCCACTTGAGAGGAAGCAGAAATATTTCATGATTCGAAAAGAAGTCAGCGATGAGACTGGAGGTATAACTTGCTCCCCTTACTGCTTTACCTTCTGGTCACCTGTCCTAGCCTGGTGAAGCATTAATAAATACCTTGCTGGTTTTTTCCACAGAGGCGCCCGTGTATCTTTCCTCCCAGTCCTACATGGCCGACAGCAGCCTCAGTGAGGAGATGAGTCAGTTCGATTTCTCCACAGGAGTCCAAAGCTTCTCTTTTAGCTCCCAGAACCCAGAGGCACAGAAACGCACGATAGTGAAAAAGGTTTGCTGCTTTCCTCGTCTCATCGGCAGCAGAGGATGACCTAAATATTACATTTAAAGTTCCCACTTTTAAGCAAATCCTCTAATCCTGCCCTCTGATTGTTTTAAATCTCCACATGAAGGAAACGGAGGATAAAAGTCCTTCCCAGGATGGGACGGTAGATCTAGAAATGGATGAGCTGAACCAGCACGAATGCATGGCGACCATGACGGCTTTGCTACAGCACATGCAGAGGAGCGGCATCACCCCTACCGTGGAGCAGGTCAGCTGCGTTTCCTTCGACCTCCTTCCAGATTAGCCGACTCAGAGGCCTTGGATCAAACCGACATCACTCTGTGTATAACTTCCTGTTTGATACGAGCACCCGTTCTGGTTTGTTTGAAACAGGGAGTCTCTCCAAAGGAGCTTCCTCCGTGGATGAAGTTTCTGCACGGAAAACTGTCGAATCCGTCAACGCCTCTGAATATTCGACTCTTCATCTCAAAGCTGATCATCAACACAGAGGAGGTGGAAGCCGCTCTGATTTTTCTAAACTACAGGATTTTCTAAAACAGAAATATACAATTGTCTCCTTCTTTAATCCCACTTCCTTGCAAAAAGGAGCTGAAAATGTCTCTTTGGACCCTCTACCTCTTAATGGTTTTGATTATAGTACAACAGGAAATACCAATCTTAGAAGCTTTAAAAAATGAATTCAGTTTTTCACAATAAAATGATCAGAAATGTGTTTGTAGGTCTATTTTTCTTTGCATCAGCTTGGAAATAATATCTGTTTTTGTTCTGTCTTGTCTTTTATTTCTTCGCAATTAATAAAAATAATCAAATAATACCTTGTAGAAGAAAAGCGCTTCCTTTTAATGAACCGTCTTATGTTTTCACTTGTTTTAAAAGCTAAAAATCTGTTGGTTGTTTAAAATGGCAGCAGATTTTCCTGCAGCAGATATTTAACAAAATAAGAACTTGTGTTTTATTAAAAGGTCATGTAATAATTATGGCTCTAAACACGGTTTTATTTCTTTAACTATTTATAAATCCATAGTTTTCCACTATTTTGTGAAATTCAAAACAAAAAACAATGCTGTAAAGTTTCTGTTTGTAACATGATCTGTTAAAGAGTTGAAGGGGTGGGAATACTTCTACGTTTCACTGCAGCGCTGGACCTACTTACCATCCGTGGGTCTTTATTTTTCAGGTTTTCCGGCCGTACGCTAAGCACTGGCTGGGGCCCCTGCTGCAGCTGGTTGTGTCTGGAAACAACGGAGGGTCGGGGATCCATTTCATGGTGGTGGATGTTGTGGTCACCGTTCTGTCCTGGACCAGTCTGGTCACTCCAAAGGTCAGCAAGAACAAAGCTGATTTGTTACAAGAAAGGCTTTCATATTGTTAGCTTTATTCCTCTAAAAAGAAAGTGATGTGATCACAGATAAACAACAAAAATCACCCTTGTTTTAAGTTTTGTAAATATATTTTTCTAGTTGAGGAAAAAGTATAGGACGAGCTTTCCTGCTTGGTATCATCCATCTATGTTGATGACGTCCTGGTTTTTACTCAAGAACCATCTAAACTGGTCATTGTATTTCTCTCTTCCACTGAAAAACCATCTTCTTCTTTTAGCATCATGCTGTCTGCCACACAGGCTTTACTAATGCTTGGTTTTTACAGAGTGGTTTTGCATTTTCAGGCCTTAAGAGACCCCTCAGATGATGATAAACCAGTTTGCTCCTATATAGTGTGTGGTCTACAGCCAAACAATAAGAACAACAGGTTGAACTCAAGAAAATTCTGATGTCAAACTAGAAACCTCTCAAGATGAGAGTAGATAAAGATGGCTGACTAAGAAGAAGAAATGAAGGTAGTTTGGGGACTAATTTTAGCTGAGAAAAAGCATTCGAAATCAAATGTGTTGGTTGAAGGAATGGAGACGGCGGACGTATGGGCTGGGGAGTTGTTGCTGTTTCTTAAGCCACAGGTCATTTTCAACAGGCTGTGTCATGATCGGAGGTCTAGGCTGTCCTGACATCCTACTGAGCAGACAACTCTTAACGCTCCACATACAGCAGGATTATCTCATGAGATTATCTTTCACGAATCCTTTCTGTATAATCGTCCTGCCGTGTGAACAAGACATCCCTCGTATGGTCAGAACTCGGCATGTTTTCCACTTTGATTGCTCATTTTTAAAGAAAGATTAATGTGCCATTTTTTTAAGACCCCCTTAAATCTTTTACAAAGTCATAAACTGCTGCAATCGTTTATGTGAAGGCCACAGATAGTAGCTCCTTCAGCCAGCATCTCTTAAATAGTCAGAATCTCACTGAGCTTTAAACAAGCCACACCTTCAGACTCTTGATGCTGTGTGATTTTAGCCATTTTTTGGACTTTAGTACTTGAGTTTGTTGCTGCTGTTAGATTTTAATAGATATTAAATCCCCTCTGTCCAAATATATCTTCATTTCTTATTGGATAGTGGGATGTTTCCCTCCCTAACCCTATTTGCTTAGTATCTCACTAGTGATGTGTTTCACAGGGAAACCCCAGAGATGAAGTCCTGGCCAATCGGCTGCTGGAGTTCCTGATGAAGAACAGTTTTCACGTTAAAAGGACCGTTTTCCGCCACAACCTGGAAATCATTCGCACTTTGGTGGAGTGCTGGAAAGACTGCCTGCACATCCCTTACAGGTAACACACCAACTCCATAGAGTGTGCATCTCTGCACAACAGGGATATTCTACACGAAATCCACACGATGCACGTTTAAATCTATATTTTTCCATTTTCTTTCATTCTTAACGACTTGAGAGCCACTATAAATATAATTTAGTATTATCAATATTTTTTTCTTGACAACAGTCAGTATTAGCTCCATTCCATTGCTTTGAACCTCATCTTTCTTGTACAGCCACTCTGTAAAACATGCAATCTGCTCATTTTCATGGCTGAAACCAAATCAATTGACACATTTATCATTAAGCGGCAATCTTTGTAGATCACCAACAGCACGCACAAACTACATAATGTTGCATGTGCAATTTTGCTCCTCTTTTTGCCCTCGTTTGTTGTGAAACATGGTTATTTTACCATCAGGTTTTTTCTCATCCTTTAGAGGGGAGGATTCAAATCAAAGCTGGTTTGTGAAAGCAGTAGGTGTGAGTTGTCATTTTTTGTTATAAAACTTATGAGAGAAACAGATTCGTTAGGAAAAAATACTCAAGATAAACTTAATTATCTTTAAAAAAAGTTATACTGGGTTTGTAGGATAAGATAAAAAAAACAACTTTTTTCAATTTCTTGTTGAGAAATGTTTTTTTAAGACAATAAAATAAGAAAAGATGTCAATAAACCAAGTTTTTTTGGGGGGGGGAGTGTTGGACAGGGTCAGCATAATCTACATAAAACATTGCTTTTGAAAATAATGTGATATTTTTAACCATTTTAAATCTAAATTCTCTTCCTTCATAGTCTAATATACGAGCGGTTCTGCGGCGCCGACCCAAACAGCAAAGACAACTCTGTGGGACTCCAGCTGCTGGGGATCATTCTGGCCAACAACCTGCCCGCATACGAAGCTTCCTGTGGAGTTGAATACGACAGGTGGAACACGTGACAACAACGTTATTTTATCTGCTTATTAAACCGAGAGGAGCACATTAAGACTATGAGTGTTTAGCATTTTAGCTCCATGTTTTCACTGCATGTTTGGTCTATTGTTTTGTAGCCTGCATGCTGCTGTGCAGATGACCATCCTTTGCTTCTCCTCCTTCAGGTACATCCAGTCCCTCAGCAACAACGTGTCCTTTACCCGATACAAAGAGGTCTACTCTGCTGCAGCTGAAATAATTGGCCTGGTTTTGAAGAGCATGCAGGAAAGAAGCGACGTACTGCTGACTTTTATCCCACTTTACCTGATTAGTTATTCCTGTATATAAGACAGATTTTTTTTTACTGATTTTCCTTTTGGTCACAGCAACAGCAAGAACTGCTCCACCTGGCTGCAACCAAGGTTACAAATTTGAAGAAAAAAGATCTGGATGATAAGTTCATCATCTGTTTGAACAAAGTGTCCAAACACTTCCCGCCGTTTATGGATCGGTGGGTGAAAAACGATCAGCATCGACTTCTATTAGCATTAAGACAGTCACTGTTTTATACGTTGTTTCCTTCAGGTTCGTCAACCATGTGTTCTACCTGCTCCCGAAGCTGCACGGCATCTTAAAGACCCACTGCCTAGAGTGTGTGCTGAGCCGAGCCGACGTGATCCCAGACGTCTTCCTGCAGCTAAAGAGCTCAGGCTTCATTCAGATGATGAGCCACAGGTGAGTCCCAGCGTCTCCCTCCATGAGAAACTCCTTTCTGTTCCTTTAGGGGACGACTGGAAGTGAAGCTACCTGCTAAAAGATCTCAGAGTGAACGTCACAACAAACATGGTTTTGATTGGACTTGAATTGAACGACTGCAGCTCAGATTTCTTTCTTTTTTATCAAAATAAAATACATTTATCTCCTTGAAATGATAAAGAAACACCAAATTATCTCATTTAAAGTGGTGAATTCTGGGTAAATAGGCTTAAAGGGGAAGCAAGGGATTCTGGGTGCTCTGCTTATCAGACCTCCTTCCCTCCAACTAACCAACATTACTGGCTGACAAACAGCTGCAAATGTTCTGGGATTTTTCAGGGATGAAGGGAGACAGAGGGTGTGTCTGGATATCATCCACAAGATTATGGCCCGCCTGACTCCAGTGGAGCTGCAGGAGCTGCTGGTAGCCGTGACGACCTTCGTCTCTCATCCCTCACCTGTTTGCAGAGAGAGGATGTATGAGATCCTCATGTGGATCGTGGACAACTACGGGTCAGTCTTCCAGGCAGAGTTTGTTAGACGGATCATTTTAAATGCAACAAATCTTGTGATATAATTTGAGCTAAAAGTACCTTTTTAACCTATTTATGTCAGTAGGACATGTTTTTTTCGCCGCCTTTAATGTTTTAAAAGGTGAGGAACAAAATGTTTTTCTTCTGTATTTCGTGTTGTTGTTTTATAGTGATGAAGAAAGCATGAAAGACCAAACCTCTCTGGAGATTTTGGCTGCGGCTAAAGACACGTTACTTCAAGGACTTTCGGAGGAAAACCAAGGCCTTCAGTAAGAAACCAACAGTTTAAACGTTTTTGGGATGAAAGGCTGTTTAAAACCCACCATCTTTGATTTCTGTCCTACCTTTTCCAGGCTTTTCGTCCGTAACTTCTGGAGTCAGGAGAAGCGCCTCCCCACTGCCACTCTGGAGCGAATGCTAACCGTGCTCCGCTCCCTGTACTCCTGCCACATAGAGCGCTGCTTCCTCAGTTTGGCCACCAACCTGCTGCTGGAAATGACCAGCCAGAGCCCCGACTTCAAGAGGAACATGTTTGATTATCCTCTGTCAGAGTGCACCTTCCAGGTCGGCGGCCATCTTCTCTACTTCTTCTTTTACGGTTTCCAAATGAAGCCTCTCCTGATGATGTTGTTTTTTTTGTGTGTTTTCATTGCAGGATTATGCGATCGATTCCAACTGGCGCTTTAGGAGCACTGTAATGACCCCCATGTTTGTTGAAACCCAAAGCTCTCAGAGCCCAGAGACTGGAGGGGCCTCCCAGTCTGGAGCCATGAAGGGGAAGCTGAGAGCGACTCAGACCACATTAGAGTTTAGTCAAACCCAAACACCAGGTACGCCCGGCCGCCGGTTTGAGTGCTTTAAAGCAGCAACATGTATGACTTTCAATATGATTCCTTTTCCTCTGCAGGTCGCCGCACAGCCTATAACTGGCTGACAGGCAGCAGCATGGACACCCTGGCAGATTACTCCCCCAGCTCAGAGTCTCTGTCTTCACTGCTCGTGTTTGATAAGAAGTCGGATCGTCAGACGGCGGCTAGAAGACCCGTAGGAGAAGGCTTCGGCCTGAGGCGCCTGACTGCGTCCACGGACGACGTGGACAGTCGTACCAGAGGTTAGTTTGAAAGTACTGTGTTAAAACGGGTAAGCGTCTGATTTCTGGGCAGGTGAAAGCCAGGTACCCTGGTTAAGAGCTGGGGTTCGTTTCCTCTCACCAGCTGAAAACGAGCGACGGAGCAACATTCTGAGGCTGAGGCGCAGATTCCTGAAGGATCAGGAAAAAGTCAGCCTGGGTTTCGCCCAGAAAGAGATCCAGGCACAGAGACAGAAGAAGGTCAGACTGAGATCCAAGCTGCTGGAAGTCAAACAACTTCAGGGTTTATTATATGTATTCATTCGGGGCCAAAAGGTTCAAATCGGTTGGATTTCTCTTGCAGGAAGAAAAAGCTAACCAGCGGCTGCGAAAGGAGGCTCAGGTGACTCTGTATCGGAACTACAGAGTGGGCGACTTCCCAGACATCCAGATCCCCCACAGCAGCCTCATTGCTCCCCTTCAAGCTTTAGCTCAGGCAAGACTGTTACTACTGTAGAAAGAAAACTTCAGATCAATATCCTTCTTTTTGTCAATAGGCATGTTTTTCTGTTTCTTAGAGAGACCCAATTTTAGCCAAGCAACTCTTCAGCTCCCTCTTTACCAGCATCCTCAAAGAAATGGATAAAAACCACGATCCGCAGGAAAAAGGAAGGATTAAGGAGGAGCTGCGGTGCAACATGAACACATTTCTAAATAAAAGCACGCTCTGCTTCCCTCCGTTCATAGCGTGCGTGCAGGTAAGAACGGACAGCAAGGGAAAACTGAGGACAACCTTTTTGTTTGGTTACTGAATGCCTGACGAGCTGATCTTCATGTTGCTTTAGGAAATGTGTTACCAGCAGAAGGAGCTGCAGCAGCTCGATCCAGTAGCCATCAGCTCCACCTGCCTGGCGAGTCTTCAGCAGCCGTCTGGCATCCTGCTGCTGGAGGAGGGTCTGCTGCACGCCGCCGGACCCGAGGAACGTCCCGCCAAACGGGCGCGAGGACGCAGAGAGGTCCCACCAGACACCAACAAATGGATCCAACTGGCAAAGTAAGCATGGAGTCAACTTTAGAACCGGGCTGCAAATTTAGAGTTCAAATGGTTCAAATATTAGTTCTCTCTGTTTGCAGACTGTACAGGGCGCTGGAGGATTACGATGTTGTGCGCGGCATCTTCGGCGGAAAAGTCGGCACCAAGTCGATCACCTGCGCCGCTCTTCAAGCCGAAGCCAACACAGACTTTGCTGAAGCCGTGAAGCTTTACAACGAGGTAGAGCTGCGGTTTACTACTCTGCAGTGTTTCTAACAGAATAAAACTGGACCCAGATGTGAAAGTGGTGACTGTGTTTGATCCCGGCAGGCGCTGAACACAGAGGACTGGCCGGACGGCGAACCCACCGACTCGGAGAAGGATTTCTGGGACACTGCAGCCATGGAGGCGTATAACCAGCTGACTGAGTGGAAATCTCTTGAATACTGTTCCACTGTCAACATTGATGAAACGTCTCCACCCAACCTGGAGAACATGTGGTCAGAACCTCTCTACCAGGTAACAAGCCAAACAGAGATTGTCCTTTATTACAGGTTATAAATGTAATGACTCAGAATGTGTCGTCACGGCCAAAGGTTTTGACATTAAAACAGATGTTTTGTGGTAGTTTTAAAATGTTTTCAGAGTTACTTGGTTCTAATTTGTAAAAAAAAAAAAAAAAAAAAAAAGTTTCCAGAATAATCGATCAATTTGATAATTTAGTAATCGAATAATTTTAACTGCGATATAAAAACATTCAAACGTGCTTTTTGCTGAAAGAACAACAATATGTTTTCCATTTAGGGTGGATCTAAATAGATGTCCAATGAATGTTTTTTGGGGTTTAAACATTTGCTAATTGAACTACATTAATTTCCTTTTTAGACTGGGTTTGTAGGATATGTTTCTCTTTTTAGAAAAGTTGATCAATCGTTAAAAAAAAAAAACCAACTATATTATTTGTTTCTAAAGTAATCAAATGCTGCAGCCTTAGTTTCCAAATGAGGACTCTTCCCTTTTTCAACAGATATAAATAGACATGGTTTAGATCTCACCTGTTATTTATCTGTTTATCATTTAGCCTGTGCTCTGTCCCAATCTCTCAGGGAGTCCCTCAAGGTTCAGTTCTTGGGACCATACTTTTTTAAGAAACAACAAATCTCTGTTAACAGCTTTGTAAATAATATTCATACAAACAATTAAGTGAGGGCTCGTCAACATTTTAACAAGTGTACAAAACAAATCATTCCACATGCTTATTTGAATCATTTTGGAATTCAAAATATATGAACATATTTGGTTATAAGATCAAATTAACGTTGCTGAATTAACTTAAATTAAACTTGTCCAAAATTGATAGAAAATAATACAACTGATTGAAGATGAATTTTTATGGCACAAGTACATGAAAATTATAGTGTGAAACGACCCCTTAAAGTGCATCAGTTCAGTTTCTCTTCTCATGCTTTACGACCTGAGAAACATGTTAGCAATTGTGGCTTTAATTGAAGTGGAGGTAGAGCCTCGTTGCAGGTTCGAGTCCCGCGCCCTGCTGACCTTTGTCGGATGACTCTCCCCTCTCTTTCCTTTCTACATACTTTCAGAAATAGCAAAATGAAGGCCACTATAGCTCAAATGATACTAGACAGATCGATGCTTTTAGCTCCAAGCTTGAAGAGATTGAGCCTCTTTTTTGGGGGGGTGTTTAGGATTGTTTCCATCACTTCTTAAAACTTCTCTTCATCCAACGGTTTTATCTCTAAAATCAAAACGCTTATAGTCGTCTGAGATTCCTCTGCTTTCTGTCAGGAAATGTACCTACAGCACATGATTCGCAGCATGTTAAAGCAGCTGCAGCTGGGTGAGAGCAACCAAACTCTGCTCAGCTTCATCGACCGAGCGATGAAGGTGGAGGAGCGCAAGAAGCTGCTGGAGAGTCGCCACAGCCAGGAGCTCAGCCTGCTCTACATCCTGCAGGAGGACTACGACCGCGCCAAGTACTACACCAGCTCCGCCATACAGCTCTTCATGGAGGTTTGCCTCGAGCTTTTTGTTGAATAGAAAAGATAAGTCCATGAACTGCTCAGAAGTTTACATCAGGGGTTGTAATACTTTTGTTTTTTACTGATGTACATTTTATTTTCTAAAACAACAACTGGGTGCTGAAGTTTGAACTTGGGTTTATTGAGTTAACCTTGTCCATGTAGAGGCTAAATATTTTATCATAGCGTTTGGTAAACTTCTCTATTTGTTGCCAAAACCACAGTCCTTCCTCTGTTCTGGCTGTGGATTTAACCTCCGTTTACACTGCACAGTGTAAACTAAACGCCGTTCTTGAAATAAGTGTATTCACACTTGATTTGAGGAAGTAAAATGTGCCAGTGGAGTAACATTTTTGCACTTATAATTGGGGGAAAAATGCATATTTATTATTTATTCCAAGTGGTTTGTTGGTGGATGGATGGATGGATGGATGGATGGATGGATGGATGGATGGATGGATGGATGGATGGATGGATGGATGGAT
>JAUZNJ010036714.1:0-11743 GCA_034780135.1 Jordanella pulchra
ATAAGCTTTGGTTTAAGACTATCTTTCTTGGACTGTTGGTTGTGAATAGTCAACATTGCGCTGTGTGCGAACTGAAACAGATCAGACTACAAAGACCTTCTGGCACACTGCAGACCAGACTTTGGGTGCCAAGACAATTTAGTTGCTTACTCTTGTTTTAAGGTTCTGCTTGAAAAGAGACACAAAACATTTTCAACAACTGCCTCTAAAAAAGCTGTGGCTAAATTTTGCTCACTGAGCTCATACTTCACTATTTCAAGCAAGAAACAGACTTCGAAAAATTAAGATGGGAAGGAAGAAAGGGTCACAAACTCTCCCCCTCTGTGCCTTTTATGAGTGTGTGTCTCTGTTCTGTTTACATGTTAAAAGCTCTTTAATAAGAAGCTGTAGGGGAAGCTAGCAGACAGGAACCTTTCATCTCAACCTGTCCTGTCACACCCAAGGGGAGGGGGACCTTATTTATGGCTGCACGCAGGTTGGCTCTTTGTATAGAGCACTTACACAGTCCTCTGAGTCAGACTGCAGGCTCCAAAGGAGGATGAGGAGGAAGGCCTAGATGTATTACACATTACAGAGCACAGATTACATGCCAGTGTGGCCAAACACTTGTTATCAGCAATGGAATCTATGGGATCATCAGGCAACCTAGACAGATTTCTTTCAAATCTGTTTATTGTTTCTCCACTGTTATTTATTTTATTTGTCTTATTTTTCCGACTAACAACTACAAATTCAAAGTTCCGCATGTTTTAGAAAAAGAGTTAATTGTTAAAAAACTGAAAAAAAAATCCAAGTAATGCTGACGGGAAAAATGACAAGTTATATTGTAGCTTGATAGTTGTAAAAGACAAACTTAGAATCAAACCAGAAAAGAACTCGGAGAGCGCAGACTTCCGCCAAGCAGCTCGTTTGTTTGTTTGTCTGTTTTGAAAATAAAAAGTGTCAGGTGGATTTTGTCCAAATCTTCACAGAAGGGGTATATTATAACCATTGAAAAATGATTACATTTTGGTTATGATCCCCCCCTACACGGGATAAATTCATAAAAAAACAGTGAAGCCTATTGTTCTTGATTTGTAGGCTAATAGCTGAGGTAACAGAAAAACCGTTAAAAAGAAATTAGAGATTAACAACACAGAATCCTTCACCTGCTCTATTATGGAATTAACTGGGTCACGCTAGTAAATGTGGTGTTAAACAAAAATGGGCTTGACTTTATTAGCTTTGTATATTTAACTTGACACAAACAGTGACAGACTTTAATGAACCTATATCTTGCACTTGTAGGAGATGTTCTAATGCTGAACTGTTTACTGAATTTCAATCCAAACACAAGCGTGACTCATCATAGTTCTGATGTAATTTGATTATTACGCTTGCTAAATATTACAATGTGGTTCCATTCAATCACATGTTGATATACGTTTACAGAAAACATCTTTTTCCTGATAACTGAAAGATTTACTCTGGCAGTCTTACTTTTTAATTATCTAAAACTGCGCAAAATGAGCCACATGATGCAGACGGGAAGCATCACTAGCCCATATATTTTCATTTTCAATATGAACATCAATGTAGAAAACAAGAACACTTTGTTGAAAAAAATAAATACACACAGAGTCACTGTAATGGACAAAAAAAATGATGTTTTATCTTATATAATGTACAGTTCCATTGTGCAAAAAGAAAGCAACATGATATGATCCGACATTAAACTACACTAACAAACAGTGGAAGTTCTTATTTAAAATAAAGACTCAAGCAAACTATGAATATCAGTAGTTAAACAGGAGTTTTCCTGTTATTTATTATTTAAAAATATAAAATTTATTAGGATACTGCAGCTCAGGATTAGGACCTAGATCCCTTAACAGATACAGCGACGTGTTTTTAGCAATGTTTTTTTGGTTTTGACATTGCTGGTCGCACAAAGTAGGTGAAACACAAATAATCTACAAATTAAAACACATCGAGCATAAAGAAAACCTCTAATTCAGCTTAGAATCAGATAAACCAAACAAAAAAAAAAAAAATCACTATTTCAGCTTTTACACTAAATTGATTATAGACTCAATCAATATTGTTTTCTTCTTTAATGTTGAAAAATATCTAAAATATTATTTTCTACTTTCCCAAAACTCACTTCTGTGTGTTGTCCCATCTTGCAAGTTGAATGTTTGGCTTAACTCCTAGAACTGTCACAACAATTTCTCTTGCACAGTGTTAGTGCTTGTTCGGACGGCATTAGTGTAAAAATAATAAAGTCAAGTAACCAAAAGAAAAGAGAACTTCTGTCATCTTGACAGTAAACATGCTAGATTCCAGTTGTAATCAGATTACTTTAATCTTATTTTGTTTGTTGATTCACGTTCCTACCCAGCTTCCTGCCAGACAGTATGACCTGCTTGATGAAGATGTCAGGCCGAAAAGGAGATCAATGAGGAGTTTGTCTCAAATGTGACCTAAATGTTTGTTTCAGATGTGACCTAAATTTGGTGACACACAACTTTTAAACACCCACATTATCTCCTGCTTCCTCTTTTACTCACACCCTCTTCTTTTCTGCAAACAATTTGTCAAGAAAAATATTTCAACAGGACTGAAAAATGTGACATGTATTTTATGTCGTGCAAAAAAACTGTAAAGGAAACAACATGGAAATATTGAGAGCTATGGGATCATTTTATTTTTCCCTGAAAGTAATGTATATGAAGATTGGTATTATATGAAATACTAATGTAATCGCCCTAATTTATTGTCATTCTGTGTGGTAGTAATTGTTAAACATTGTACTAAGACAGAAGCTGTTGAGGGACAAATGACGTCTATAATAGTCTCGGGTTTTTGGTTAGAAGATTAAATATGACCTTATGAGTTGTCCGTCAGATGATCTGACCACAGAAAAGACAGATCAATTTCACATAAGCCCTCCTGAGTGAGGCAGGCCAGGTTTCAGTTTAAATCTAAACCCAAACCACATTGTATTAGAGCAAAAAATATGAACTCTAGAACAAGAAATTATCTTTATTTATGAGGAAGCCTGGGAAAAAAAATCTGAGGCATTATGGTTTAAACAAAAAGTGCAAACAGACCATCACTAGAATTTTAGTGACCTTAATGTGGTTACTTTAGAATTTCCTATAATACTTTGCTGCTTCATTTCTGATCCAAGGCCAACAGAGTGACAAGCTGCCACCAACTTTCCCTTCTGAGACGAGTTGAACTCTAAACTCTTCACCTGGCTGTGATGGAAGTTATGAAAACACACACAATGATGGACACACACCTGCTCCAAATCATCAGGCTCAAAAAACCCACAGCCTGCTGTAAATCTGTCCTGACACAACACTGGATACCCACACATACACACACACACACACACTGGTAGGAACATGTCTGAACAAAAGCAAAGCTGTGAAGTGTTTTATTTCCGTCTGTAACATCCTATCTCCACTCAGCCTTCATCTCTATTATTTTTAAAGCTGAACCAAGCAGCTATTAATCAGCATGGTTCATTATGAAATCAATCAGATTTGAAAAGTGCAAAGTGTAACAAATCTACCAGACATGTCTAGCACCTTTGTTTTTTTAGAAACCAGGAATGCAGGTCAAAGATCCCCCCAAATTTTCTGTTTAAAATTCTTTCACATATTTTTGGGAGTTTTTAAAGTCTTTTCTTGATTTTGGGTTGAAGCATTTTTCACTGTATTGTAATGCCTTTGAAATGACATAAACACACAAGCTTTTCAAATTGTTTTGTGTCTCTTAAGTGGCTGGGTGGGCCTGTGTCATTGTCTCCCAGTCTCCAAACATTGACACATTGTCTGACAGCTGACACCACTATATGCTGTCCTTCTCTCCATTGTCTGGCACAGATTTATACCCACTAGCAGGACCTACTACATGTATAATACTAGCCTCTGTAAGTGTAGATGTTGTATATATTACGTGATGTATAAGAACTTAATTTCCAATCCTAGGAAAATAGACCAGTAGAAACAGCTGAGCATATAAAGTAAAGACTGGAACCCCAGAAAACAAAACTCAAGTATACAAACCATCCACATTTTATGACCCTGAATTCCTAATTGTAAAAACAGTTACACAGCAGTTGCTGCAGGAAAAATGTGAAACTCTGCTACATCCCATCAGTGCAGCGACACACATGTGGACACTAATAAGACTGCAGCAACACCGTGACGGGTTGCTACAAAAGGGAAACCTGCTGTCGCCTGTCAGGGTGGTCTATCTGTTACACCCAGGGTCTCATGACAGAGAGGTGACAGTCTGATCCCACAGGGTTGTCGACATGAGCCCAGAGAGGGTGCAGTATGTTAATGTGGAGGAGAGCACCATCTAAGGCTGGACACATACACTACATCACTAAATAATTACTTATTACAGTATTTTAAGGATCAATATTTCTTAATTAGAATTAAAAATTAAAATTCTTTGGAAAATATGATGGATAATTTCAGAAAAAACACTGAACATCTCCAACATTTTTACATAATTGCTCGAATATTTTGGCAAGTGCACTTAATACAAACTCTCTTATTCCTAACTAATATAGGGTAAGATGCTCTTTAAGATCAGAGGTACAGAACTCAAACTCCTGATGTTAAGTGTTTAAGGATTTGCTTTAGATGTCTTTTTTTTTACTTTTGCAGATGTGCAACTACATACATTTCTCTTTTTCTATGAATGAAACATAAGGAAATAAAACAACAGAATTAAAAGTTAATATTTCAGTATTTATGTTAATATTTTTGTTAAGTGGGCAGATAATATAAGATTATCTTGATTTGCTTGATGGTTTTCATGACGGCTATAAAAGGATATGTGAGAACTTTCCTGATTGTCATTTGCTAAAAGTCCAAAACTTTGCCATCCAGCTAAAAGAAAAAAAAAAGAGTTCCCTTTTAGATACAGATATGTATTCTACTCCTCTGACCTCATTTTTGGAAACTTGATTGATACAGAAAATAGCCAACTTCAAGTGCTCATATTTAAGCAACACTTTCTGCCAACCAAGCAGGGCTTGTATCATATGAAGTCTGCAGGGAAACAGGAAGTGTTACAGCTTTAACAGTCTGGATTTTTTTGTAAAGAAATTGTACATAAAATGAAACCGTTCATAACATAGAATGCTGTAGAACAGGTAGAATATGCTTGGCAGTAGAGCAATGCAAAAAACCAATCGAAGAGTTAGGTCAAGAGAGATGAAGACTTAGAGCAGCTAAATTCAAGATGAGTGAAAATGGTTCACCCACAGTAAGTTGTTGTGCAAATACATTTAAAGGGTGACAAAGCTTTTTAGGTGTTGGTAAAGCTAGGCTCTGTTCAGGTAACCCTTGGAAGTTTCATATGATTGGTTCAGGAACCAGGAAGTAAACATGGGGTCCACATGGTGCCAAAGTAGTTCTGCACTGTACCTCTAAGTTTAAAGGAGGTACACTTAAAGTCTTTGTTGATGGAAAGGAACAATTGTTTTTAGGGAATATTATCTCCATCCAGGGGGACAAATAAGAGTGATTTGTGTAAATTTCAGTCATTTTCTTACTTTTGCTCTTTAAAGTGGTCAAATATATTTTTCATGATTATTAGTTCGACATTTTACTGATGAAATAATAATAAAAAATATTAAATCTCTTGTTTTTTTCTCTATAGAATCAGTTTTTGTCAACACTTATTTTTTCCCCCTTCTGGAATGCTGCTCCGGTCGACCAAATGCCAGAGCGACAGTAGTCCCTAAAAATCCACCAGCGTGTCATCGGCCTTGAAGGTCTGAAGTATAAATCTTCCATCCATAGCCGTTTCTTTTCACTGCAGCTAACAGCTGTGCTTCGATCTGACAGAGAGCTCAGCTTGCGATACATTCTTTTCATTGTCCAGATAGATAAGGTGAAGCGTCTACCATCCAAACATACCCCCCAAAGACGTCTCTTCATCTTGCTGTTCCACCTGGGGTCCTCTGTGGCCTTGTGGTTTCAAGAAGAAACACACACCCTATGTTCAAAATAACTACTGTCAAGCCTGCATGGCGGTACTGCCATCTGTGTTATGATAAGGCGTGTGTCGAAGATGTCCCCACTCAGAAGCACATGTATGAACATCAATTCAGTCACACAACCTATTTGAATAAGCAAAACAAGGAGGAATGTCAGCACGTCCAGTTTAGTAACATACACACACTCACACACAAAAACAGCATACTAAACTGTGCAAGAGTACCCTGCTATGCTTACAAGAAAGTGACAGCTGTATCAAGAGGCAAAAAAGGACTGATAAAAGGAGGGAGTGAAGAAGAGAAAAGAAAACTCTTCTTTTATTTAAAGAGACATTATTTATTATGTTTTATTGAAAAAAGTAGCTTCTTTATTTTTATTTGACCCTTTATGAATAAAACACAATTTAAAAAGCAGACTGCCACCTTGGATCAGCACTGATGCTTTTATAAGACTGTAGCCTATTATCCTGAATGTACTGTACTTTGGGTCAGAAGTTATTAGATATATATTCAGGAAGATTTTTGTGGATACTCAGAAGCAACTGGCATCCAGCTCAGCACCAAAGGCAACTGTAAGATAGAGAAGTTGAAAGCAGTTCTGTGTTTTGGCCACAGGTGATGGTATTATTTGAAAACCCTATAATGCCTCTTTAACTTAATGGGGGGAAAACCAAAAGGAAATCATAACAAGACAATCATACCGGTACTTTACTTGATATCATTTCATTTGGGATGTTCCTGTTTGGCTGTGAGGCCATCCTGGAGAGAAATGTCCTATAGGCTGCTACTATCATCATCATTGTTTATAAGTAAGCTTGGCCTGTTTTCAGTGTTTTCCTGTTTCTCTTTGACTGTGACTAACTGGATATGTTCTCTTTCATCCTCCGACATGGAAGCTGGCTCAGAGCTCATCTGCATGGTTGTGTCTTTCCTGGACAGGCTGCCTGTGGAGCTGAAAGACAGTTACCTTTAATATCTCTGCTTCTCTCTGTCTGTCTGCTTCTGTCTCATTGAACCCCAGTCTTCCTCAGCAGATGGCCGCTCACACTGAGCCTGGGTCTGCTGGAGGATTCTTCCTGTTAAAAAGGAGTTTTCCTCTCCACTGTCGCTACATGCATGCCTGGTGTGAGGGATCTCTGTCGAGTCAATGATTCGATGCAATCAGCGAGTTTTCCTTAGTTACAAAACTTTGAACCGATCTTACTGTGTGATCTGATAGAATTGTATCTGTAAATTGCCTTTAGATTACATGTGTTGTGAATTGGCGCCATGTAAATAAACTGAACTGAATTAATTTAGTTGTTTTAGATAAATTGGACTATGTATTTTTGTAAATTGAGGAAATAATTTTTTTTTTAATTTGAATTAATGTCCTTCACTAATGATACACTGTACATATGCTTGGTGTTTGGTTTTAGAGACCACAGGTTGTCGTCTATTAAACCAAATGATATAGATAAGCTGTGTTAACTTTCTCCAAAATACCTATTATTCAATTTGACCAAAAAGGTGCCATTCAAAAGACCAGAGGTTCCCAAACCTATCTTGCTTGGTGCCGCTATTTAACAAGAAAGTTTTTAACCACAAAAAACGTTTTTTCTTAACAGTTTAACAAACGATCATAGACTGCAGTAAATAGTTGTACTGAATGGTAATTAATTAAATCTCTTAATTTTTTAAAACTACCACTTTTCAAATGTACTCATTTTAAGTGTTTGCTATGTAAAAGTCTTCATTGCTTTTAGTTTAGTTTTTCTTTTGTCATAAATGTTTTAGTCCACCAAACAGATTTTAAAATCAGAAAAGAGCTGCAGCCAGGCCTCACTATGCATCATTATGATGGACTGGCTAGTAATGTAGTAAAATGATGTAGTAAAATGATATTATTTAGATACTATTCTTTCAGTATCTAATTAATCTAGTAGAAACAATATTTTGGTAGTAAACAACCAATAAACTTTGGGGGCATTTAACAGGAGACTTTATTATGTCTTTCAGAACTCAAGCTTCCTGCCATTTTAATAGATGAAGAAGCACCTGATTTAGTTCATCAGTTCTTCCATCCAGCCAAAGATAATAAATAAAATGTGCATTTTTTTCCCCACCTTAATATAAAGAGAAAAAGAAAACCAGTGAACATGAAGCATTAGCATCAGATAAAGAGAAAGAGTCAGAAAAAAGAGAAGGGGATTAAAAAGAGAGGGGGTTGGATTAGTAAAGAGGGACAAAGACATTTAGCTTCACAGCTTAAGGTGTGACCTGTAAATATTTCATGGAAATTGTTTCTTGTTCTCTTGTTTCTATTTATGTTAATTTTGTCATCTAAAAGTATCTAATTTCCTTCCATCTACCTGACCTAGATATATTAGAGACAGGTGCCGTTTTGACATAGTTGGTCCCATTCAAGGAGAAAACATTGTTAAGAGGAGAGCACCATTCGAAAAAGGACGAACTGAATATCCTTCACAATTTAGTTTCTAGCATTCCCTGTACTAAATTTTGCATCCCATATAGATCAGGCTGGCAGAACACAACCAGCTTCAGTACCTATTAGCGGTATTTGTATTTTTTAAAATCTTTTTAACATTATTTATTGATCCAACATTGTAACATAGTTGCTGCAGATCTGTCTGTTACTCATCTTGGATGCAAATCTCCTACTCCACCACAACCCCAAGTTGGCCTACTTTTCTGGGCTGAATATTGATTTAATTGTATCAAATATCAGGCTAATCATCCACTTTTAAGTCTTAGATATCGTCACTTTTGGTTAATAATCAAAGACAATATGCTGGTTCAAACCCATCAGCCAACTTTAGCCTAAATCATTCCAAATTTGACCCAGAACTCCGTTATTAAAATTTTTAAGTGCATGAAAGTTTCAGTTCCATATCTATAGCTGCTGTTCTGCTGTACAACTGAAGGTTAAATATATCTTTAGATTTATCTCTCAACAGGCTCCTTTATGGAATGTTGTCCACTTCTCTCATGTCCTCCAATGCCCCCAGTTTTCCTTTGAAGTCTCTTATGTGCAACATTTAGAAAGTCACTAAAACATGGACTGTGTAGTTGGTCTATCAGCTAAGACTCTCAGGTTGTGACTTTCTTCTCATTCAAGCTCATACACTTAGACAAACGTTATGCTCTCATTGTCCCTAAAGCTCTGAAAGGCACACACAAGGGTATCTTTGTGATGGTATTGCCTTATATCTCATGAGAAATCAACATTGAGCTGACTGAAGACTGGAACACACCACCCTTTGAAGTCATAAAGTCTCATCTATGCACAATTCATGAGCACGTTTGTTGGGTAGAAAGGGAATCAAAACTAAAGATTACAAAGATGCAAACATGTTTTTGTTAAAATTCAGCTGCATGAGTAATGAAAATACACAGACTCCAGTGACCGAGAATAGCTATAGCTTTAGAGTGCTCCGGGAATCATTTGTTCCTCAAATTACACCAAAGCCTTTAATCTGTGACCCAGAGAGAGGCATGGGCGCATCAATCTAGCAGCAGGTAGAAAATATGACAACATAACATAGGATCATGTTTCTCTTTGAAATCATGAGCGAGTTAAATGGTACCATCATTTAATGCATTTTGCTATGATTTATTAAAACTTACATTTAACCAATCAACCTTCAAAATTTAGCAAATCTAAATAAACTTTTTTGGGGTGGCAGATTTGGTCACCTAATTATCTAGATTTTCAATCTTCTTACAGAAACTCTGCAAAAATGATGTGTAACATAACATAAAATAAAATAAAATAAAATAACATAACATAACATAACATAACATAACATAACATAACATAGTTAAGCCAGAAAGTTTTATCACTTTACAACACAAGACATGTTTGTTTGCTAGCAGAGCACACATGTCCACAGAAATCCCACGCCCTTCCCTGTTGACATCAACAAAAAATAGAACATTTGCGACCTCAGCTATTCATCTGCAGGTGATCAACATATCCATTTTAAAATATTGTAAGATTGATTTTTATGTGACCTCCAAATGGGTCAACAGACTCAACAATGAATCTTGTTAACAATCCAGATGTATGTGCATGTACCTGAGGAATTCTGGGTAAGTTGTTTTTGTTCATCACTTAATGAAGTCACAAGAGATAAACAGCCAAATGTTGTTCTTATATAAGTGTAGAGTTAAAACATATTACTCATGTTAAAGTTAAAGGCACAGTGCAGTGGGCGTGCAGGTGGCGCAGTGGTTAGCGCACACGACCCATGTATGGAGGCCTTAGTCCTTGACGCGGGCGACCCAGGTTCGAATCCGGCTTGGGGTCCTTTCCCGCATGTCTCTCTCCCTCTCTTATACCCCCTTTCCTGTCAGCCTACTTTCAGAAAAACAAGCCACTAGTGCCGTAAAAAGCTCAAAAAAAAAAAAAAGAAGCACAGTGCAGTAAAACTATCATGAAAGTACATTTTTGTTGGGTGTTGAAGCTTAGTCTTGTAGGGAGCTTTCTTTTCCACCAGGAGGAGCCATGAGGTTGTGGTCTGTTGGAGGATGGGTTCCGCGCACCTGTGCGTAATCAGTGTCATCATCTCCAGCATAACAGGAGCGGGCTGCCAGTTCTCCAGTGCTTGAGTTTTAACCTTTAATGGTACTCTGAGTGAAGTCCCCCACGATTATCTTCTATGTATTTGAGCAACCTGATTCATTCTGGCATCTCCTTGAAGGTTCTCCTCACACCGTTCCAAGGGAGGTTTTGCAAACGATCTACACTGATCAAGAGCCGCACCAGGCTGCCGATTCTCCTGCCTGCCCTCCAATGAATCTCCCATCTGAGACCGCAGGGAGACCTCCGAAACTCCTGTCAGTTCCCATGGCTTGGGCTTCCCAACATCAGACCCCCTCTCCGGCAGATGCTCCCACCCATTCTGTAAGGTCGCTCCTGCAGTAGTTCTGGCTTTGTTCTGCTCACGTCCAACCTTTCTTTTCCCCTGCTTTCAGCACAAGTCGATCCTGTTTCCGTAGGACCAGAAATTCACAAGATCATCAGTTTATTTGAAGGAAAAATAAACTTAGTTTATCTGATTCCCTCTCCACCTCTGATTTTGTGTCTCTGCATGTGGGTCAAGCATGTAGCGTCAAACATGACAATTTTGTTCATACAGTCATACTCAAGTCACTGCCACCAACTTAGCAACTTTAACAGCACACTAGCTGCTGTGAGCCACTCAAAACCCCAAAGCACTGTGTTCAGTCTCAGTAGCTTGTAGTGCAGCAAACATGCCTGCAGTCAGAAGAGAGGAGGTTGACTGACCCAACCTGGATTACAAAGCAGGATGTCATTACAATGTAGATATAATTTTCATTGTAATGTACTGTTTTTTTTCTCTGAAACTTTTCCAGTAAAATATATTCCTCCCTACATCTGATTCACACAGAGCCTTGATCATTCATTCCCTTCCTCCAATAGGTTTTCCCCAGCTATCTTTTGGTTAATCTTCATTATATACGGGTAAAAGCCAGTAAATTAGAATATTTTGAAAAACTTGATTTATTCCAGTAATTGCATTCAAAGGGTGTAACTTGTACATTATATTTATACAGAGATTTCAGGATCCAACAGGACTTGGCGCCTGCACACAGCACAAAATCTACCCGTGCCTGGTTTACGGACCATGGGATTTCTGTTCTAAATTGGCCAGCCAACTCCCCTGACCTTAGCCCCATAGAAAATCTGTGGGGTATTGTGAAAAGGAA
>JAUZNJ010036715.1:0-11743 GCA_034780135.1 Jordanella pulchra
TTCTAAGAAAAGTATATATTCTTTTTGACTGGAAAAGTAGCTGAGACTTTTTGCAACCTTCCATCATGGAAAAAGATCACCCTTTGTTTGTCTATGGGTTTTATCTTCCTTCTTAGATTAAAGGCTCTGCAAATTTCAGTCTGTGTGTGAGAGACATGATGCCGCTGGACGTGGCTGATCACTTCAGGGGAACAGTTAGCATTTGGGCATCAGTGACCAGCATTGACGGGAGCCGGCAAACCACATTTGATGATTTGACGGCAGTCCATAAGCAACTAATTGACATCAAGTACTCTAAAGATACGCACAAACAGTTTAAGCCAGGTCTGCCTTACAAAGGGAAGGTGAGATTTCAAAGTGTAATGATTGGCACTATGGTAAATGAATGTTAGTGATGGACCCTGTTGCCTGTTTCTCCTCTCTCTTGTTCTTTCCTTCTTGTAGATCGAGGTTACTTATCCAGATGGGAGCCCAGCTGATGGAGTGACGGTGCGTGTTAAGGCAGAGTTGACACCCAAGGACAACATCTACACCAGTGAACTGATTTCCAAGGATGGCAAAGTCGTGTTTGAAATCCCCTCCATCCCTATAGCTGCTCAGTATGTCTGGATTGAGGTCTGTTGCTTTCTACAAAAAGGAAGAATAATTGGGGGAAAAAATGGAAATCTTTTACAACATTTGATATTTTGTTCCTTTTATTTAACAGACAGCAGTGATGTCTATTGATGGAAAGACAGTGGGAGACCAGTACTTGCCTAGCTACCTATCCATTAGCAGTTGGTACTCTCCAAGTAGATGTCACATCCAGATCCAGAGTCCCAGCACCCCCCTTAAAGTAAGGTTTGCTTTATTTGTCTTTTTGGAGGTTTATGTTGAAATCGGATTTACTTTGACATGGATCATTATAAAGATACATCATTATATGTGTTATTAATGCAGCGGTTCATTATGCTTTGAATTACCCTGTCTTCAAAGGTCGGCCAAGAGGCTGAAGTGGCTTTAAAATCGACCTGTCCCTGTAACTTCACTCTGCACTACGAAGTGGTTTCCAGGGGAAACATTGTCCTATCAGGCAAAGAGCCAGCCAACCTGACAGCCTCACACAGAGGAAAAAGGGCCACAGTGACTTTTGATAAGAACGTTCATGCCACCCAGCCCCCATCCTCTTCCTCTGGTAGTCTTTGCTTATATTCTAAATTTAAAAGCTATACTTATCCAATTTATTTAATTCAAAAAGAAAAGATATATAGATAATATTTTAGACTGTTGCATCACATTAGTCTCACTTTTCTCTCACTCTGTCATGCGTTGCAGGGGGTTTGTCCCAGGCTGAGATGGAAACCTGTATCTCTTATCTCCGTTTTCCTGTTAGTCACATCATGGCGCCGCTTAGCCGTCTGCTGGTGTACTACGTCAGGGAAGATGGCGAGGGCGTAACAGACAGTGTGCAAATCTCTGTACTGCCTGAGTTTGAGAATAAGGTCTGCTAACATCATTGTTTGTTCTGTAAAAGTAGTGTTGGGCAAAGATATAATTGGGTATGGAGAGCATACATGTCGTATTTTTCTTTTGCAAAAATAATACAATTAATTTACTCGATACAAGATTAAATGTATAAAGGTTAAGTGTATAAAAAATAATGCACCAGATTTACAGCTCAATATTTTACTGCTTTGTATGACACTATTAGTATCTCACATAAATATGAAGGGATTCTGTCCTTTTTATGTTTAGTTTAAAAAAAACAAAGCTTTAGCTGTCAGATACATGGTATTAGATTTGTCTCTTAAGTATTTTGGTATACAGGCTGTCCAGATCACAGAATGAGCCCAAATCATCAACCCTCCACCACTGTGTTTAACAGTTAACATGAAAAGTGTTTGGTCCTATGTTCCCTTTTTTTGTTCCCTCCCACCATGGGGCAGTGAATTATTTCTAGATATAATTTTCCCCCCCTTTATATTAAGTACATTCTTCCAGAGGTCCTTTGTTGTATTCAGGTAAAGTTTGAAAATCCAACCTTTGCTGGTTTGCTCATTTTAAGGATGATGCCTCCTCCCAGCACCTTCAAAAATAATCTGTGCTTCTTTAGTCTAATCATATTGTTTTATTGATCTGACACAGACTTTAATGTTTTACCAGCTAACTGTGGTCTGCAGAATTGGGAATTAAGATTTTTTTTTTAGATGCACCTTATGGAAGATATATTTGTATCTAACCTAAAGGTTTACAACCTGGGAATGATTTTAATCACATAATAATAGTCTTCAAAATCTTTGGAAATTAGTAGATGCAACAGCAGATTTTGCTTAGTATTTTCTGCCTTGAGCCTTTATAGAGTTGGTACCATTGGAAGTAATCAGTTTAATTAACTTAGTCAAACTCTATTGAACCAGATACTATTGGCTGTTTAAAATATATATATATTTTTTCAATTTTGGGATTCGATTTTGTTAAAGACAGCGTGGAATCTCTCTTTTTGGACTTCTGATGTTGGATTTAACCTTTTTTTAAACTGAGTAAAGACTCGATCGTTTTTACACAATTTATAGAGTGTATATTTTGGTTTTACAATAACTGTAAACATCACAATCAGTGTGTTTGAAGATACTATTCTGCTAAAAGAAGGCAGGGTGATTTGTTTAGTATTTAACAAATGGTTAAAACATGGGTGGACTGACTGTATACATTTTGGACTCGAGCCTAAATATCCATGCATCAGCTATTACACCACAGTGTAGTGTCAGTAAACAAACAGCTGTGTTGGCCTAGCGGTGCATCCCAGTTCCTGCTTGACTTAGGTGGAGTTAACTCCCTGAAGTATTTACAGCTCTCTGGTATGCCCTTACAACACTGTGCATGGGTGGGTGGCTGTTTGTGTACATTTGTGTGTGTTAGTGTGTGCGTGAGTATGCTGGAGGACGGGTCAAATGGGTATGATGAGAAAACAGCCGTGCAGGCCACAAGCAGATAAGTACGGTCATAACACGAGAGGATGACAGGTGCCAATGGTGAAAGGAGGGCAGCAGCAACAAGATTAACGAGGCTAATTTGTGACTATGTGTGGGTGGGAAAATAGTGTTGATGTGTGAAAGTTTATTGCTGACCCTCTCCAGCCTGCCCTCAGTAAAATCCTGGCTTTTCCCACTTCATGTTATGTTACTTTAATTATATCTTCTTTCCTAAAACTCAGATATCTAACCATATGGCATGCCGGGTTATTGATATACAGTATAGGCTAGGAAACAAAAAAAAACAAAACTCCAAAACGTTTGATAGACATTTTTCATTGTCATTTTGTATTTAGAATTGTTGGATTTTTAATTCTTGTTTTGCAAAAATCAGTTTCATCTTATTTGCTGTTTGTGTTGCAGCTCTCTGTTTCTTTTTCATCCAATGAGTCCATACCGGGAGAGCCAGTGACCCTGCATGTTCGGGGTGAGAAGGGCTCATGCGTTTGTTTGGCCACTGTGGATAAAAGTCTTTACTTTTTAAAGCCCGACTTCCAGCTTAATCCCAACAAGGTCTGATATTTTATGATTATTGTTCTTAGTTTTGCTTATACTTAAACTTTATGTGTGTTTTGAAGTATTATTGGGAACCTAATACCCTGAGTTGTATTTTAATATGTGAAAGTGTTTCCTATGTGCAGGTGTTCAAGGAGATGGCTGATTTCGATGTGTCAGACGTTTTTGGCGTTGCTAAGGATGATGGACACATGTGGTGGCCTGGCCTGTCCTCAAAGAGACGCAGACGTTCATCTGTGTTCCCATGGCACTGGGACATCACCAAAGATGCACGCTTTGCTTTTACAGTAAGAACGCAGAGATGAAGTCCCTACAATGATATTAAAAAAAAAAAGGTGGAGGATTTGATCTTTAAGTGTTTGTTTATTCTCTTCGGTTTTTAAAAACAGGAAACAGGGCTGGTGGTGATGACAGACATGGTGAGCTTAAACCACCGGCAGGGCGGAGGGATGTATACTGATGAAGCTGTTCCTGCCTTTCAGCCACACACATCAAATGTAGTGACTACGATTAACCCCCGACCCACAGTCAGGTAGAACATGCTTTTAAAACAGTTAAAGTTTTACAAACAAAAATAAAAATGTGCTGATGAAACCAAAATAAAAAAAACAGAGTATGTTTTGCAAAACATGACTATCAATGCAAGTAGGAGGGGGAAGCAACATTAGAGAAGAAGGCCGTCAGAATTGTGAAGGAGCTGCAGATAAAGCTCAAGTGGTAGCGTCTGTCAGCAGGATAGCTATTAGTTTGCAACAAATTGGATCTTTATGAAAGATTGGCAAGAACAAAGCTAGAGTAAAGAAAATAAGGTGAAGTAATTTTTGTAGTTTTCCACAAGCCATGCAACAGACATAGCACATATGTAGAGGACAGTGAGATTGGTGAGATTAAACGGAAGCCAAAATGGTTGAGAATATGCCAATATGCAAAATACAACCATTGGTCAGAGATCAGGATTTGAAGTTTTAGAATATAAAAGCATATGTGCTGTGCTTCTATTGCAAGTTTTATAGTCAATAATCTTGACCTACATTTTTACTTTTTTGTCAGAATCAAGGTATCTCCGAATCTGTCAGAGGCTAACAGTCAATTTTAGCCATACACTGCAAACTAGAACTGCAGCTCCTGATTATTTTTGTAATTCTCCATTCCATTGATTATTATGACAATTAATTAAGTAATCATTTCAAAGAAAAGGCATATGATGCAGATATATTTTAACTACTTAAGCTTATTTAATGAGTAATAAAAATGCTAGTTATTAAATAATCACATTTCTCATGATTCACATTTTCTTAACTTTTACCCTGAAAGTACCAAAAAATGTTTCAATAAAGCATACCTAAATTCAATTAGATGCTGTTCTCGAACTGTTTAAAGTAGATGCAAAAGGTTGTTTTCTTTGTAAACTTTGACTTTATTCTTTATAAAACTTAGCGGTCTGATTTGTTGTAACATGTTTTTAGTTATTAAAGGCACAGCTACAATGCTTGGTAGCTATCCTTAGTGAACTGTAGCCTCTCCCCACCCTGGCGCTGTTTCCTTGGCAGACTTAGCCGAGCTTCCGCTGTCCTCTGCTCTCCTCTTGAACTGCTTTATCTCCCTGCTCTAGTTGTCTATCCAGTGGGCTCCTCTGATATACCACTCTGGTTCCTTAGCTCCAGAGGGGGCACGGATGGCCACTAGTTGTGGTCCTCTCTCTCCCTAGGTTTCCTCACACTGACTCCCCACTGCTACCGTCTGAGCTCAGAATGCTGCCTCCTCTTCCCTCTGTCATCCTGGTAATTCATCCCCCTGTCGGAAACACTCTGACCGAAACAAACATGAACCAAGCGCAGTACAAAGATGCGTGTCTACTCAGAGAGACGCTAATCAACAACGCAACGACCGGCGCTTAAAATCAGTGGTCTTCATAATGAACATGCGGTTGCTAATCGTGGCTGATCAGGTGGAAATCAGCTGATTTTCGAGCATTGCCGATTGAGCAGTGCAAGGCTAATTTAATTGAAATATTTTCTTACCTTGATTATATATCCCTGTTTGCATTTGGTAGAAGTAGGATTTTTTTTTTCTTGGTGTTTTGATAGGAAGCTCTGGGGAGAATAAACTAGAACTTAATTGCTGTTGATCGGCTTATTTGATTAATATCATTTGGTCTTCACCACACTGAGTTGTCTCATTACTGTGAAGGATTGCTGGATTGTCAGGCTCAGTCAGGCTCTATTAAGTAGCTGTAATTGCAACCATTTTGATTTCAAGTAGTGACACCTGACTGATGACACCACGTCTGTTTATGTCTACTCATCGCGCCGGTGCTGAAATTCTATTCAGGCTCAAAAGAACTATCAAAGCATTATAAGGACAGAGCCTTGGTATATATAGCCATATCTTATGACGATCAAATGATTTGTCATCTTTTTTATAGGCATATAACACGACAATGCCCCTTTAAAGCAGTTATTCTTAGAACATATAGCTATGTCTACTCTAGGAAATTTTAAATATGTCTTCTGCCTGAGTTATGTGGATGAGGGAAACACGCTAATATTGCTTAAGTAGCTATGCAAAGATGCCTTAGCAAAAGAGTTATTGCCTGTCTCTTCTTCATCCTTCTTACAAGGTAAAGCACCGATGAGCTAAAGAAAGCACCGACAACAGAGGACTACAAAACCCTTGAAAATAAGGACTTTTTAAGATTTATATTTGTCACTCTTCAATTTTTATGAATCCATTTCTTGTAGGACTCAAAAGCGGAGACGGACATTTTTCCCTGAAACTTGGGTGTGGCGATGCTTTAATATCAGGTATGTCAACCTTTTGTTGTTAACATCTGAAAGTGTTTGTTTCTTTTTGTTATTATAGTTATGTCTTGCAGAGGAAAAAGAAACACGGAATAAAATGCCACCACTAATGATTCTCAGTGAAAACAAGAACAAGGCACAACAAGAAAAATAATTTTAGAAAGTTACATTCATGGACATCATTATTTTTGAACTTTTAAAAGATTTCCTTGACACATAAATGTACTTTCAAATAATACTGACATCAAATACAAAAAAATGTCTCCGGGGCAAAAATTAAGGGCTCATTAGTTCGTTGTAGATTTTCATTTGTTCACCCCATTTATATATAGAGAAATGTCTCTTTCTAACTTGCACAGGGCCCACGTATTTTTGTACCATTTAAGCTTCTTTCTTAATTTTCACTGTGTATGCAATTACCTTTTTCTAATATCGTTAGTTTAGTTAAGTTGAATGGATTTGTATTCTGGCAGAGACAGAGTTTTAGGTAATATTTGTGAATTTCCAGTATTGCTCATGTCAGATCTGTATCAAGGCCATTTCAGAAGCTTATAGTTTGACTGGTTATATTTTTGAATTTAGAAAATTAACCACAAGAGTCCCCCCTACCTGGACTCTTCTTCACATGCTTGTCGTCATTGTGGCCAAATAGCTCAATCTTTGTTTTGCCTTGTTGACATTTTTTTCCGAATGCATTTGGTTTCTTTTAATTAGAAGGACAAATATCAGTCTCACACTTCATTTCGTTGAGGGGACTTCTTTTTCAGTCAGTAATCTTGCCATAAAACTTGCGTGGTCATGGAGAGGTACATTGACCTATCTACCAAATTCTGCATGAGCGGCACCATATTAACCTCCACGAGACACAATCCAGTATTATATCCAGGGGAGTTTTTCCTTATTTTTAGAGAAAACCCTTAGATTGACTAAGCACTATACTGCCTTTTTAACTGTTTTATATACAGTTAAAAAAAAACTAAATATATTCTGTATTATGAAAAATTGCCCAACATATTTCCACAGCTTTAGAGTGGACTGCGTTCCTCTCTTATTTCCTGTAAACCTCAATCCTCCCAAAAAGTATTTTTTTGTGGATTCTTGCCAATTTTGATCAAAAGGGGGAGTGTGATGCAGCTTTTTGAAGTTAAATATGTCATTGGGCTTCGCCAAGACCAACATGAAATGCATGCTGCCAGGAATGACCTCAGGTTATTCCAGTCAGAGGAACAGATTGGGTCAACATCCATGCGTCCATTACAACCATCCGATTATGAATGTTTTTGTAGTTACATTAGTTGAGATGTCAGTGTTGACACAGGTGTTAGCAATGTAAAAATGTCCAATTAAATGTACTGTTATCAATCAAACATGGCTTTTCATTGCCTGTGTTAAATGACTTCATTAATAATGTTAAAATGTTCCAATTTCATCCTCCAACATGTTGTTAAATTGTTTCTCTTTGGGTCCCTTGCAGCTCTGAAACTGGGGAGGCTATCCTCCAGTTGGATGTCCCTGATTCAATCACCACATGGGTCACTGAAGCTGTCGGACTCTCTGAGAAGAAGGGACTGGGTTTGGCAGAGAGGACAGAGCTTCGGACCTTTAAGCCCTTCTTTGTCGACTTCACGCTGCCTTACAGTTTAATCAGAGGGGAGCAGACCAAAGTACCTCTTACGGTCTACAACTACCTTCCCACTTGTTCTGAGGTAAAGACCGATGGGTGATGGGTTGTTCTTTAGACATGTTTGCATAGAACATGATGCTGTTTTTCTTGTACATACTGCAAACAAAAATATTTGCAAATAACCCCCCAAAAAAACCTTTTTTGTGGGTAAATAAAAGCAGATTGGATCGTCCTCCATTTTCGAAATTCTGACCTAACAGTTCATGCTTCTATTTTCTCCAAACAGGGAACTCAGAAAATTTGTACAATAAGAATATGGTGCAATGCCTAAACTGTGCAAGTAGGCCCAACACAGCTGCAATTAATCTGAAAGCAACAGATCCTGAGATCCTGAAGAAGTTCTAGATAAAAGATTCTCTCAAGACAGTTTTAGCTGGGCGTGCAGGTGGCGCAGTGGTTAGTGCGCACGACCCATGTACGTAGGCCTTAGTCCTCGACGCGGGTGACCCGGGTCCGAATCCGGCTTGTCTCTCCCCCTCTCTCATACCCCCTATCCTGTCAGCCTACTGTCAGAAAAAACGAGCCACAAGTGCTGTAAAAAAAGCTCAAAAAAAAAAAAACAGTTTTAGCTTGTTTTTTCTGTGACATTCTTTACTCCCAGTCGTTGCTCCATCAAACATCTCAACTTATTGGAAACAAACTCGGGGAGAAGCTAGACACATGAAACAACTAGAAAAACTGCTCTGCTTTTCTAATTTTTAATTTTAAAAAAAGAAAGCCACAAGGGGTATGTGCAAAGTGGACCTTTAATGTATTTCAATGTTTTAAGAAATCTTTGGACATTTGGACATCATGTTAGAAAATGGCTGTTTTTTCATTGCCTGTCAAAGGGAAGGTTAATACTACCACTAAGGTGGCATTGATAACTAAAATTAATAAATCAGTGAATAGTTGTAGTTACAAATATCACTTGCCTTTTTAATATAAAAAAGCCACTTCATGTTAAATACGTACGAAACTGATGTTTTGATCAAAAGAAAGACAGATAAAACTCCAGGATAAGTGAAGATGCAAAATTAAGATAATATCTATTATTAAACAAACTAAATTACTTTTGAGTAATTATGCAGCATTTTTAATTGCACTCTGAGCAAACCTTCCTTGATAAGAAGAAAGAAAAAACAAACCCAAACAAATCATGAGCACCATTCCAAAGTAGATAAGTATTTCAGAAGAGGTATTTGAAATTCCTTAGGATTTTAAAATGCCAAGATGTGATTTTGGCTCCAAAATAGTTTGTAGGTCTCGCTTTGAAGAGCTGTTCAAGCTCTATCCTGGCCTTAAATGGGTCCATCCTGCACTCCATTCACATGACATCATGATTTGCGCAGATGAGCCTGTTAAATGGTCTGTGCGTGTGCTGCCCTGATGTCATGTTTGGTGGATATACAAACCAGAATCACCCTTCTTTGATGTCCACCCCTGCAACATGTGATTCCTATATTTGCTTCTCAGTTATTTATGACTCGTGGCATGCAGATAAAGAACAGTTAAAAGACCCTGTTTGCTTTACCACACCCTGCGAAAACTGGACGACAAGCACGCTTAAATCCTTCAGGAAGCCTGAGAGGCATTAAGTCAAGCAGCATGGAAATGGGCTTGACTTAATGTGATTTAAAAAAAAGAAAAACTTTGGTGCTTTGGGGAAACACGCAAAACTAGGGAGATCAAACTAGGATGATATCATTTTTAGCTGTCATAGGTCAAGTAGTGCTTATTTGTCTTTTTCTCTCTTAGGTGCATGTAAAAGTGTCAGTCCCAAAAGGCATCAAGTTCATTGGCCATCCTGGAAAGCACCATCTTACCAGAAAGAAATGTGTGGCTCCTGGAGAGGCTATTCCCACATCTATTGTGTTGTCTTTCACTGAACTGGGATCTGCAAACATCACAGGTATTCCGAGCAGAGCAATGGAAACAAATATGTTAGACCCTTGAAAAGTTTGTTATTTTACAAGATGCCTATAGTTATTAAATAAGGTCTGGTTAATTGAAAAAGGTACTTATTGACTTTTCCAATCTGAAGATACTAAATACTTCCTGGGAGTATTTAAGCTTGCAGTTCATGTTTCATGTTGACACAGCAGCAGATCAGCACCTCCTGTCAGATAATTTATCAGATTTCTGTTCATTTAAATCAGTCTATATTATGATTATATTATAATAATTACCAAAAATGATCAGCTTTTCAACAGGCGCCCAAAGTGTGAGTACTTATTAAAAAAAGGCAGCCTTTGAGTAAGGACTGTGGGCCAAGAGGCTGCACTGTGTGTGATCCTGTCACCCACCCAGGTTACAAGCAGTCCCCTCCTGAGTGCATGTGAAAACAAAGCCAACCAGCAGTGAGGGAGAGTAACCAGAGCTGCACTATGACACTCAGTGGCATGTTGATGAGTTTTCAGGTCACAAGCAGTCAATGGGCCCCCCATGGCCCCACTCATAGTTCCCCTGTCTCCTGTGTTTCCTTTTCGCTACACACACACAAAGAGACTGCCTGGCACGGTGCCACATGCCAATGTCCTCCACACGAAGAGAACTGGGTGTCCATCTAGAGAAATGTTTGACCCTACTACTCTCCCCAGATAATTAGGGATATGGTCTGTTCTATGTATTGTTTTATTTGTTTTGGCTTCTTAAATCCTTTCTGTTGTGTTATATGTTTTGTAGTTAAGATTTAGTATGACGTGCGTTTGGAGACAGAGTTTCATTCACGTGCAGTGTAATAAAGTGAAACATTATCAGCTGCTCTTAAATGGTGCTTATTGAAGGCTGGCATCAATCCTTTTTCCACCGCTTTAATACCTTGAACGAGTGCCTACAGTCCACCAAACTACTGTTTACATAGATTCCTAATAGCCAACCATATGCAGATAAAAAGGATGGTCCCAGCTAGCATATACTGTGTTTACAGAACTGTCTTGCTGGAGGCAAAAGAACACTTTTTTTTATCAGAGACCAAATCAAAAAAAAAAAATGTGAAAAAGAAGTTCAGGACCCTGATGTTAAAGCATCCCCAAAAGAGCAGGATTAACTAAATGGTTCATACCCTTCTTAAAAAGCATCATGTGATGTTGAAGATCAACTCACTTGTGGTTGTTGAGCAGTTTCAGATATGGACAGAAAATCACAACTTGCTTTTACAGGTCCATGGTACAAGTGAAGTATCTTTGAGAGCATTTTCATCAGCTCTTCAGGAGTGTTTGTTGAGGATAACACCAATGCAGGCACTAAAAACTATGTCCACTGGCACAGAAGTACAGGGTCCTACCTGTTTATTACACTCCAAGGAGACCATTAACTCTGATTGAGGGACAACCTACCTAGATGACAGTCTGCCAGTATCCCTACCTCATCATTGGAGATAAGCTGATTGTGGTACTTAAGTTTCATGAAACGGCCTTGGTCTCAAATCCAATTAAGGGTGTCATGCATTTTGTCTCTAAGGAGAACATTACTGAAGAAAGTCTGCAGTAGGATCCTATGAAAATATACAGTGCAGGTAATTTTCAACTCAGGGAAGGTGAAGTGCTTTCTTGTTAAAGATATGGTGTACAGCACTGCTAGAAATCTCTAAAGCATTCAATGTACTGAACATCAGTTGAGAGATAAAAGCTAGAGATGTTGGCGGTACCAGCAGTTCTCCAATCAGTGTTGCTTAGTACAGTGGGGAAAATAAGTATTTAGTCAGTCACCAATTGTGCAAGTTCTCCCACTTAAAAAGATGAGAGAGGCCT
>JAUZNJ010036716.1:0-11743 GCA_034780135.1 Jordanella pulchra
TATATATATGTGTATACAGAGCTAAGCATCTTGATCATCACTGGAACATGCAAACCTGCAGTACTACGGTGCGACCTCTGATTCAGACAGAGCAACAGTGTTCGTCTTGTGGAGCATTCATGTCCTTAAAAGATCTCTTCAGCCTTTCCCAAAAAAAAGTGACATCAATAGCTAAACTTAAAAAGAAGTTTCAAATATGCCCAAACTCTGAGTAATGAAGACCCGGTGCGACAGGATGTAGCATGAGCAGAGATGAGAAACAGTTTGTGATTGTGGCGAAATCTGCACAGATCACTGAGACTCTTATTTTAAATAAGTCGTGTCGCCGGAGAAGAGGCTGACAGGTGAACCACGATCCGTTGTCTTCACGTGACAAAGATCAAATGAAGTAAAGGATTTTAAAAAAGCCTGATCAGCCTCACTGTGATTGCTCTCCGACTGGACAAAAAGGATGTGAAGCGTGACCACAATCAAGCATTTTTTTTTTTGTTTGTTCATATTTTTGCTTCATTTGAATATTCATTTATTTGACATATGGCACACATTTCTGTGGATGTCAGCATGAGATTTTTTTTTTTCTTTAGAGATCCAGGGTGAAGCTACAGTGGAGTCTGAGATGCATATGTTTCATATTGTTTTCTGGGTCCACATATTTTTTGAGATCTTTTCTTTCTTTCTTTCTTGGCCTGTCAGCCGAGCACATCAAGCAGGGGTTTAAATAGCTGCAGTTAGTGTTATCACCCTCTGACAGATAAAAGAAGACTCATCATTCTTTTATAAAGTACTTCTTAAATATGCAGACATAGTGCCATACTCGTTGCATTAGTCGCAGTTTAAAGCTAATACCTCAGACAAGCTGGGATATCGATATCATAGTTTATGGATTTGAACGAAGCTCCACTGCCTTGTGACCAGCATAGATCATACACAGCTGAAACTTAAGCTTTACATGCTCTGCATTTCGAGACACATAAACACTTTTTCTTCATCTTTTAACATTGAATCAAATTAAAAATGTCCTGTTTCATGTCTGTTAAAGTTACCAGTTTTAGTTGCCACATTTTTCTCAATGCCAGAATAATGACACACATTGGGGCTAGGATGACTTTACCCACGTTAGGTAAGCTGGGATGATGATGCTCTAGTTAAGTTTGTGATTGGTTAAATTACAGGGTTTAAAAATAATAAATAAATCTGAACTTTTTCCATGTTGTTGCACAAGGCAACATGGAAAATTGACTGAAGCTCAGAGCTGTGGACTTCCACCTGCCGGATTCAGCCTTGGTTACAAATTCCAGATTCCTGAAGATGCAACGTTGATCTTTTTAAACAATTATATGCCAGTATAAACTATCACTGGGATGTCTAACAATCAGGCTATTCAGGTTTCTGTATCCCAGAGATGAGCTCATCTTCTGTTTGTGACAAGGCTGGTTAAAGCTGCTAAAATAGGTTATTTATCTACAAGCTTTGTTTGACCTTAATGGCGACTCAGTGAGAAAGAAGCAACAATTCACACAGGGACCTACATCTGAATTAGTAGAGAAATACAGTGGTCTGATGGCGATAAGCTAAGGTGCCTGTCTATTATCACCACTGTCATTAAAGCTTGGCCACCAGAGAACAAATCATACTGGGAAGTAACGGGTTGGTATGAACAGGTGCACCATAAGGAACACTTGTTCCAAGGAAATACTAAAAAAACATCTCAAGAGATCCTAGAGAAAGGTCAAGCTCTCCCACAAGTGGTGTAGCAACAACAACGTCCATGTTTTGGAGTAAACATCACCAAGTGCTGATCTGGTTGTGAGAAGGCAGTGTACAAACACGACCCATTTCCACCAACGTGGGCCAAAATATTTGACCCGTTTGCTTAGAGGCAGTTCCCCTCAAATACTACGGCAAAGAACTTAAACTTCCAAATTCCACGGGCAAAAGAACAACATCGAAACTGTAGTTTAAGTAATCCTAACGGACCTCAAGCATCTATAATTTAGTTGAATTTAATGTCTAATGGTGTGAAAATGTTTGGTCTTTGGACACACTGTATAAAGGAATGTATGCAAAAGAAAAATCAAAGGACACATTCAGGGTGTTTTAAATGTGACTTCAAGACTTTCCACACAAAGACAAAGTGCACTTAACCCCCCACCACCCCCTCATTGATCTCAGTTTTGATTTTGTAAATGTTGTAAAGTGGACCAGTGTTTCTTTTTCTGTGGAGGAGCATTCCTGCTGTGTCTTTTTTGGTTATTTTGATTTTAATTTGGACAATATGATGCGTGTTTTCATCTGTAATTTACTCAGTCTGTTTACTGTCAGTATCAGCGTCGACCAAACGAAGACTTTTGTCAGCTTGGATGGAGCAATAATACCCGAGGTAGTCGATCATATAGTCGATGGTATGCACACGATTGGACACAGGTTAACCGCAACCAAAGTTTATGAGAAAAATGTGCTCTCCATAGACTGGCATGTCCAAAAGCAAAAAGAACTTCAAAGTCTTTGTGAATGTTTCTTTTCTCTTTCCAAACAGTCCAGAAAAAGCAAGAGATACATAAACAAATCCATTACACATTACCCGTATTTATGCTTTGAGATTTGGAGATTTCTTTGAAGTGCTCTCTGCGTGTCTAATGCAGTTAAGACGGTGCTAAAAACAGTGTGTTTGTTTCTTTTTCTGTTTAGCTCTTTCCTGTATGTGACATTGAACATGCAGCTCAGCACCTGTCCAGTACTTGTTGATTGTAATGAAAACGTGTAGACCACATGACGGGTCAGAGCGGCTCCGTGTTCAGCATCTTTCTGCTGCTCCGGGGAGTTTTCAGTGGAAACAACGGGACATGTCTTATGCATAACAGAATTTTGTCTTAGTGAAAATGAAGTATATGTTTTTTATTGGCTCTCAGAAGTAAAGCCTTAAGACCAAATTAGCAACATAATTATGATGCTGACTAACCTGCGTGAAGGTTGCCTTAACGACGTGGGGCTTAAGAAAACTGTGGGCCAAGTCCAGTTTAGTGATAACTGACTGTCTGATTTTATTTTTGTACAGTGTAAATAGTGCCTTGTAATTTGATGCCCATTTTCTGCTTTTTTGATGTTTCTACTTTGTTTTCTATCTTTAATAAAAAAAATAACTTATATACATTTGAATGAATGTTTATGTATTTTTATCTAAACATCTATCTCATCTTACGAATTCTGAGACGGTTTTACAAAATCTGATAATCATCAAAGTTTTAAAGTGTAATTCGTAGATTTATTACACACAGGAGGCTATAAATCAGGCATTTACTTCCACTGAGTATGATGATTATCTAAGAGTAATGGAAACCCAATTTAAATTTTCTAAATGCTTGAATATTCCATAGGATCAATAGAAAAACAGTTTCTTGTTTAGTTTAAACCTACACAATCACTGGGAAGGCTGCTGACTTGGCAGTTGACCAGCAGCCAGCCACTGATGCTGTCTACAAGAAGGGTATGGCTTATATAATAATGGAAAATTTAGTGGAAGGAAAAAAGTTGGAAGGATTGTGAAAGCAAAGCTCATTCAAGATTCATGTGGTTCTGAATGAATCTGTGCTTCAAAATCTGCAACTCGCAGACTTATTAACTACATTGGACACATAAATGTACTGTAATAAACCACTCCTAAACTAGGGGTAACATAAAAAGTGTCTTACTTGGGGTGAGGAGTAAAACAGCTGTGCAGATGCCTACCTCTCACTTATGCGATATTGTAGAGGAATTGGAGAGTCATACAACCAACATGCAGACAAGCTGAATGCCACAAATAAAGCAACCTTCTGTCACACCTCACCAGTGCCACAGACTGATCTCCTCCATGCAAAACCTTACTTATAAATAAATTCATGCAAATATAGGTTGCATATCATGTTTAGTATATGCAAAAAAAATATCTGAAATAATTCCTTTAAGGGTAATTTTCACATTTTGAATTGAACAGATGAGGGAAAAATAACTTTTTGAAATAACATAGAAATCTTGACAGCCACAAAGCAACAGGTTGCACAAAGGAAGTACGTATATACAACGCTGAGTAAAATTTTATTGTTCACAAGACAAATGATAAGAAGAAGAAAAAAAAATAGTACAAAAGGAACATGATCAAAAGCATTTGGACCAATAGTTACAAAAGAATCTGCTCTAGTCTGCTTGTAATCACATCATCAACACTTTGGCACTCTTTCTGACAAAGTCTCCTCCACGTTATTATTTCATTAAGCTTTGCAGAGATATTTTAAAGCTGCAGCATTCACCGTTGACAGACAAGCTACTAATGAAATAAACAATTAGCTGAGCTGTGATCAGCGGCTGGAAACCAAAAGAAGCAGTAAGCAGGGTTTAGATAAAACAGTGTAAGAATACCAAACGTAGGAGCAGATATGTTTGAAAAATAACCATGAGAGCGATCCAGTCACTGCAGGAAAGCAACAAGCAAGATTCCCGCCTTCAGAGCTAAAGCGATTAGCTTATTAGCATTTTAGCTGTAAACATAAATTGGCTGTGACCGCCCTCTAACCATCACTGTGCCATTATCATTAGTCATCCTAATGTCTGTCAGGCTGTGAGTCATCCGAAGAGAGAAGAGTCAGGGGGGACGGTTATGATCCGGGTGTTATCGAAGGCGCTCCATCCAGCAGCCATTTTGTTTCATTGTCACCTCAGGCCAGCTGTTTGTTTTTTATATATATATTTATATATATATGTATATTTTCTTTACTTCAAATGTTCGGCAGTCCATTGTGTCACATCTCCACACTTGAGTCTCAGAGCCACTTGGTGAAGCAACGGTCTCTGCATCATGCTGTCACGACTCAGGCAGATGTCCAAGAAAAAAAAAAAAAAGAAGAAGAGGAAGAAGCCGCAGAAGGATGCAAAGAAATCTTTTGAAGGTGCAGAAGAAGCCCAGGATGTGGAGGATGCTGCAAAGAGACAAAGATAGGTTAGGATTAAACAGTGCCGAGGCCTTGAAATGTTCAAACAAACCAAGACCAAAAAAAAAAAATCTGTGTCGCTCTCTAACCTTTTCTGCTTGATTTGGAAAAGAACAACAAGGGCGCAAACGATAGGTTTAGTTGAACTATGTGAATACTAGTTACAGTCTTAATTTTTTTGTGTAATTAATTACATTTTTCTCATGCCGCTAAGTTCTACGTTTAGAACATCTGGACCCTCAGTAATGAGGCCTTTTGTCGCCGCTTTCTGGCATAAGAAACACACAGACATCTAGCTGTAAATGCACAAACATTAACACACACAGACAACACAAACCCCTCGACCTCCTCTCAGCTCGCCTTAAAAATAAAGATGACAATCAGAAGCCACGGCTTTTATATTTGGGCTTTAAAAGCGAAAAAAAAAGAAAAAACAACTTCAGATGAGCCGAAGAGGCCTTTACATCTGGTCCCAAACCGGCTAGCGAGTGAAGGCCAGAGATCTGATACGCATAGAAGTGCATCCAACTGCCGATCACTCCAAAAAGTATAAAACACTCACACACACACACACACACCCACATGGGTGCAGCAGAGCCAAGGGTTTCTGCAGAGGAAGGAACAGTTAGAAGCTTTGTGATTATAGTATAAACAATAGAGTGAGTTTTGTTTTCTTCGACTTGCACAGAACAATCTTCCCAGAATTGAAGTCTCACGCAGAGCCAAAACATCCACGTTCTAAAACGGTGCTCATTAAAACACGGGGCAGGCTGTGGCTGAGAGTGTGCACGCTTCTGTTGCTGTGTAAAATATAGAGGACGCTGTTTGTGTTATGAGGAGATTAAATCGAATAAAAGACATGGTGTGCATGAAGCAGCTGAGCCACTATGTAATAACCTGGTTTATAGTCTTCGATTGAATTTGATTTGATTTGCGGTGACAAGATTAACTGTGTATTAAAACACTTGGGGGGTTTCTTAGCCATTAGAAAACTTTTTAAAACTTCACAGATTATATCTCAATTTTAAAGCTTTGTTCAAATAAATACAGCTTCAAAAAAAAAGTTTCTCCGATTTTAATTCTTATAGGCACTAATGTTCTTTAGACATCTGGCAGTATTTCCTTCTCCTAAATTTCCTAGGGAATTTTTTTCATATATAATATATATATAAAAAAAATAGTCCTACAAAAAATAATCATATTATGTATCTTGAGGATTTGCATCACATTACCGTTTGATTCAGACGATTTGCGTTTTGTTAAACACATATGGAAGGGCTGCCGTTATCGTATTGTTTATCGTCATCTAGGACAAACATCACGATAAATATCCCTGTAAATTTAAAAAATAAATATAATTGATTATGTTTGCAAACTACAAACTAACAGTAGGGTTGGAATTTACATTTTTTTTGTCTAAATATTTTTAGCTGCTACCACAAGAACATCATGAAAAATAAAGATATTTGAACAATACAATTACACTACATGGAGAACTTTTTATTTTTCAAGGAGTTTTTCACTATTATATTGTGAATAAGTCTTAAAATCTTCTTTGTTATTGTTCTTTTGATAAATGCAACTGATTTTGCATTTAATTTGAAGTTCAGTTACGAGATACCAGAAAGATTTAGCAGTGGCCTTGTAATCTTTTTTTTTTTTAGCTTGTACTCCTTCTAAGCTGCAGCTGCAGCCAGGTAGGTATCTGTAGCAGTCCCCATAAAGGCGGTGATAAGATGCAGAGTCGATCGAGGTGCGTTCAAGGACACTTGCTTAAAGCCAGGCTCCCTCGGTGTCTACGTTTAAATGAGACCTTTTGTGTCTGTCTACTGTGGAGGCCGCAGAAGTTTAATGATATAATTCAGTGGAACACCTGCAGCGAACACATGGCCCACAGCTGCGCGCTCACGTCTGGACAGTGTTATGAGTCGATGTCGTATGAGGAACTCGCAGTTCTCTGGTTCTTCTGGATCATTCAAGCGCATGCTGCAGTGGTTCTGATGTCAGGCCTTGTGCACCTGTTTGAAACATGTCACCTTGGACATTCGTTTTGTTCTGCATTTTATGGAAATACGTATGTTGCTTTTTTTGTTATTGTTGTTACTGTTACTCCTTCTCTTTTGTGCAACGTTTCCAAAACAAAAAGGGGAGGGGGGGGGAGTAAAGGATAGAGAAAAATCACAGGAACAAACAGCTATGAGTGTATTCCTGTTTACCTCTATGCTCACAATGAATTCTGCAATGCCAATTAAAGCTCCTAACACACACACACACCGATACACACAGGCATGCACAGCCTCTGACCCTCACCCTGGTGCGCACACCTTCCCTAATACCTCACAACTGGTTCCAATCTAAAGGTTCCTGCTTGTCTGGGCTCCAGCGAGGCCTGATTGCACGATACAGGATCCCCAGGAAAGAGGGCAAGGCTTCAGGGGGAGAGGGACTGATGTGCTTCTGCTTTTTTTTTTTTTTTTTTTACTCTCCCTTTCTTGTTTTCTTGCCGTACCTGTACAGGAATCTGGTGTCTGTTAGCAGTGGTTAAAGAAAAAAAACAGACCCTGGAGATTGTTTAAGGAAAACATTTGTTTAAATTTATCCGTGGTCTGTCAAACACAGAAGCCCCAGAGGTCTGATCACGATTCAGATGAAAGTTCATTTTTAAGGATCACAAACACTGAGAATCAGGAGGCTGTTCTGCTAACTTTGAGTGCTGCTACTTTACTTAGCATCTTTGTTTACAATCAGGATGAGCTCAGCTCCTTTTTCCCAAGGTTAAAGACACTTTTATTGAAAAAGATCTTTTATTTAACATATTTTCATGCTAGATTCTGTATTTGTTTGAAGAGGTTTTACTCAAGTAACAGAAAAAAGGAATTTACAATTTTTTCCTCATTTTCAAATTTTAACTAACTAGTAAAAAAATAATGCAATGTAGAATTGTCACTTTTTATACTTTCAGATACATTTTCATTATTTATGATTGATATGAAACTTGCTTAATTTTGCCTTTTAAAATTTTTCCATGAATTAACAAATATTTCATATTATATGCAAAAGTCGAAGGAAAAATAAAAAATCTTCAGACATTTTTCCATCCAAAAAATTAAAATCGTAATACATTATTATCTGAAGAAAATATTATAAAAAATGTAAATAAAGTCCTTATAAAGCATTTTTTTGAATTAGAAAATGTGATAAATAGAATAATTTCACTTTAATATATTTTAAAACCCTTTTTTTCTGTTACAGTTTTGTATTTTCCGACACTGAAGTTGTTCCAATTTTGTTTATGTAAAAATAATAAAGATAATAAATTTGCTTGAATTGTATTTAACTTCCACATTAAAAAAAAGACTTTTGTTGCTAACTGTAAATGGAATACAAATGTAATTTTTTTTTTACCAGAACCAGGAAGATTTTCTTAATTTTGTTAATGCAGTCATGTATTATGCAGAATAAGTGTATATAACTCAGATTAAATCAGTAATCTCATAAGTGTATGACTTTTTTAACAATAAATTACTCATTTTCTTTGTTTCTTTCTTTATTTGTTCATTTATATATCTAACAGATTTTAAGAATATTCAAAATGAAATATTGTTGAGATTTCTAGGTTTCTCTTGGTTGGATCTTTTTGTAATACTTGTCTGTTTGTGCTGTTCTTACCTGAGTAGCCACAGTGTTTTGACTTGCTGCTCTGGACTAAACTCAAGGAAAGAGAAGGAGGAGAAGTGGGAGCCGGAGAGGAGCGAAGAGGACAGGGAGGTCGCATGGATAGCTGATAAATGAATCATTATGCAGCACAGGAAATAAAATGTATGCAAAGGTCTTAGATGGAAAGGCTAAGATCAGACCAGCAGGGAGAAGGGTCAGAGGTTCAGAGGGTCAGAGGTCAAACACAGACAGAGGTTTGGAGGAGGGAGGGATATGGAGGTGTCGACACGAGAGGGTGTATGAGATGAGTTTAGAGGGGTCCTAGTGGCTGGTGGACATGGCCCAGGCCCCCTCCATCCTCCAGACGGAGAAGGCGTAGCTCAGTCTCTCGTGGGCCAGGTAGTTGCAGCTGGCCAGCTTGGCGTCCATCTCGTCGCTCTGCAGCACCTGGTACAGGAAGTCGATGTAACGTGAGGCCAGCTTCAGGATCTGGATCTTGCTCAGCTTGTCTGAGGGTAGAGTCGGGATGATTTTGCGTAGGGAAGCGAAGGCATCGTTCAGGGACTGGGTCCGCTGGCGTTCTCGCACGTTGGCGATAACCCGCTGAGAGTGGAGCTCCTCGAAGGGCGGCTCTGGCCTGGGGCCCAGAGATGTCGGGGCCAACGTCACAATGGTAGAGGGGCTCTTCTTGAGCCTCTTGGGCCCGGACGGCAGGAGGCTGTTGGTGCTGCCCGTGCTGCTCTCCTCCGTCTGACTGAGGTTGTCCTTCTTTGGATAGGGGGAGCGTTTTCGGTTTGCTTGTTGGAGGGTCTTCTTTGATGCTCTCTCCAGCTCCTCTTCGCTGGCCCCCAGCCCTCCTTCAGGGGAGTTGGTGCAGGACACCTCTTCTCTCATCGCAGGGTACAACGTCCGCTTCACAGTATGTGATGGTTTTCTAAAGCTCAGCGCAGGTCACACTTTGCTCCTCTGTCAAACAAAGTCACAGCTGCTGAAGCTCCATCCGACTGGTCGCCTCGCTGCCCTGGGTCCTGCTCTACCTTAATTTCACACTTTTACATTCCCCTCCTTCTGCCGACCAGCAAGAGCAACAACAAACCGTCTGACAGGCAGGTCCACCTCCGCCTTTTTTATAGCCAAACGCTAACTCTCGGGTCTGCTGGTGCTCCTCATTGGCTCTGCTGAGTTCTGAGGGTGCGGTTTGGCCTGAAACACCCAGGAAAGCAGGAAGTATACATTAGTCGGGCGGGTGATGGAGAAAAGGGGGTAAGTGGTGCTCTCAGCCAATGAGAGGAACTGTGCCTAATGTTGCAGGGATGTCTGGGGTTTATAGGTTCCAGATTTGGGGCTGGACCTTCAGTTCGCTGGCATCCTCATGGCTACACAGGCCTCATATTTCTAACACATGCAGGATTCAGTCCTTAACAGTGATAATTATGGAGTTTAATTTTCATCCGGATCATAAATATTCACAAGTTGCTCATTTCAGTAACTTTAATCTTCCTTTTTGTCTTTAATATTCAGCGAGTTCACACTGATATTTTTCAACAATTAATTCCGTCACACTTGTGAGACCGCAGACTGTGAAATCAAACCTGACGAACCCCAGATCAGACGGTATGATGACACGATGGATTGGCAGGATGATGGGGATTTATGAGAGGAGCAAGACAACAAAAAACACCCAGAAATGTTATTTCATTGCCATACGTTGCAATCTGAGCCAACTCTGAATGCCTCTTTAAATGGAGGAAATTTCTCCAGAGCATCATGGAATGTGAACTTAAACACGTCTCAGAAGAGGAGTAACTGTCATGATGGAAAAATTGTAAATAAATTAAAATCACATAAATACCTGCTGCTCCACATCTAAATCTATTGATTTTATAACCTTTAATAACAGATGTCATCTCTCTAAAGGTAATATATTTTAAAGTATCATCACCATCTTAACAGATACTTTAACCTTTTTTGTCTTGAAAATAAACATCTAAAAAAATCAAGAATAAATTCATAATTATCAGGTCAACATTCAACCTTTTGGCACAAGTTTAAAAAAAAAAAAAAAAGAAAAGAATCTCTTTTTCTAACCCTAATCCTAAGGTTTTTATTTATTTCTCTATGAGGTCTGAATACAGTTAACAGTGAAAGCCACAGAGGTTATAAAAGTGACTAATGCTGTTGTTATGAAAATTGTGTCACCAACATCTGAAAAAGACGTACAGTAGGTTGTTGGGAAGGTATGACTATAGTTTCCAAGAATACCATCCATGAGGGGCGGAGCAACAACATATTAGCATCCTGATGCTTTGTTCCGGAAGAGTCCATCATATTAAATGAATTCTTAAATGGCATCGTTTTTTAAGTGTTGTAAAACTGGAACTATTGTTGAATAAAAAAAAAATAGCAACTTGTTTTGGAAGAAATCCCTTACATTGAAAGATTTGGGGGAAAAAAATATTTTTATAATGTTTATCCGACTTTAAAAGAAGGTAAGTGGGCATTACCCTCTGGAGCGGGTACCAGGCCTCTGACATGGGTCCAATCCTTAATCAGAAGTTGGTATTTCTTTAACTGAGAAGTTAAAGTGAATGAATGAATGCAAAATGGATTTAAACCAAAATATATCATTTGACACATGCTGGCTTACATCAAGCTTAGGAGAAGCACTAAAAATAAAGAACGAGAATTTATCCAATCAAATGCTTCTCCTTCCTGCAAACCTTAACACTAACAAACTTCTACATTCTTGCTTCTCTAATGAATAACAGCTTCCAGATAAACATACATTTAAACAAAGATATTTCAACATACAGTTATATTATTAGGGACAGATCGCAGCTTCCATAGTATTTCCCTGCACTTCTTCTAACTTATGTCTTTTTCTGACAATCGCTTTAAATCTTTATTAAACACCTTTAATCAATAGAATATATATATGTATGTATATATATATATAGATCTATATATATACTTGTACATCTCCTTGTTGATACACCTTTTCCTTCTTTTGCGCATCCCGTTATTTACGAGTGAATTTGAATCAGTCCAATCTATCTATCTATCTATCTATCTATCTATCTATCTATCTATCTATCTATCTATCTATCTATCTATCTATCTAT
>JAUZNJ010036717.1:0-11743 GCA_034780135.1 Jordanella pulchra
GATGGATGGATGGATGGATGGATGGATGGATGGATGGATGGATGGATGGATGGATGGATGGATGGATGGATGGTGCCCATACACAATATATAAATTTATTAATTATTCATTCATTTTCTACAGGGTATCATAAAGTCGATTTGTTCTGATTATTTTACTCGTTAAGAAAAATCTAACACCATTTGACATGTTTCATAATTCTCTACAAGGTGCTGAATAAAAAAAAGCCTAATTTAGAATAATGATGTTCTATTCTCTCTTCTGATGTGCTTTTATTGATTTTTGCTTGAAACCTCTTCTTAGTTACTCTTTAAACAGATTAAAAGAACTGAAAGTTGGCATAGAGATGATGATCAGATGATTCACTCTCAAGGCCTGCATTAGATCACAATGTGATCCTTAGAAAATGCTATAAATATAGATTATATTTTATTTAAACCCAACAGTTATATGGTTTAATTGAAGGACTGGGCAAGAAACTAGAAAAACCTTAAATTCCTCCTTAAAAGTACAGCCGTATTTCCAACAGTACTGAGTTTTAACTGTATAGTTTGCATACATGAGTTTAGAATTAGTTTTCAGATAAAGGGAAAAGTCTTTGACGCTAACAGGAGAGATTCTACATGTTCTTGTGCCCTCAAACAAGTCAGCAGGGTTGCCTTTATTTAAACAATAGAAATTTATTGAAATTGAATGCAACTTTTCCAGACATACTGTAGTCTGTTCAGCACAAAAAAATCCTTTAAAGCCAAAACCTTTTAACCACCTCTATGTATTACAAATGAATTCCAGCCATTGTTTTTATGTACTATCATTTAAATATGCAATTTGTCTTTTTTGGTGGATTTGCCTAAAGAGAACAAATAAGTCAAGTGCTCTTAAAAAAAAAAATCTAATCTAATAATTAATGCATTCTCCTTGTATTTCCATACTTCTGCAGCCAAAAGCCCATTAAACCATTCATCTCCATTTAACCACACTAAATTATTTTAGGCTTTGTTCTGGGATCTTTGATGTATTGATTCTCTTAGTCCAGATGCATATTTTTATTTTCCTGTGTTCTGTTAGCTTTGTGTGGAGGAGAACTGACCGAGCCGTCTGGTACCATTCTATCCCCTGACTGGCCCCAGAGTTACTCCAAGGGCCTCGACTGTGTTTGGCAGATCCACGTCAACGAGGAGAAGCGAGTTGAGCTGGAGGTTCAGATGTGAGTATACTAATAAAAGACGAGGGAGTTAGATTTTATTACATTTGTTCATATTTGATTTTTGAAATTACAATAAAGACCCCATTAATTTAAGAAATAATTAAAGAACAAAGCATAGATCAGTTTTTAGGAATATTTTGTTATTATTACTAAATGGTAAAAAAGATATAAATTCTGGGTTAAAAGTTGTATTAACTTGCAGTAAATTTATTAAATGACTAAATTGAAAGAAATTAATTTAATAATTGTTCAATAACAATACAAAAAGGCTGAAATATGTACTTTTATTATTTAAAAATAATATATAATACATAATATGTGGTAATGAAGCATAAAACACAAACATGTCAGAGAAAACATGCTACATAACAACATCAGGGGAAGTAAATGAAGGCTGTTGCTTGACGTAGTGTTTGCACACAATAAACTAGTTAACAGCTACTCAAAGGTTGAGGAAAGAAAAAAATAATCTGCTGCCTGTGGTCTTTTTTCTTTTCTTCGATCTTCTCTGTGATCTGACTAAAATAATTCACCAGGTGGGCGGATAGTTTGGCTTCAATAAGAGAAAAACCTCTGAATTAAAAGCTGAGTTTTTTTTTCCTTTCAGCTTGAATATTCGTCACACGGATGTGCTGACAGTTTTCGGTGGGCGTGACCTCATGTCACACGTGATTGGTCAGTATATGGGCTCTAGAGAGCGTTTCCAGATCGTGTCAGGGGGGTCAGAGGTCACCATTCAGTTTCAGAGCGACCCAGACGACTCCAGCTTCATCCTCAGTCAGGGGTTCCTCATTCATTATCGCGGTGAGTGAACCAGAAATCTAACAACACACTTTATGGTGCGGAAGGAGTTGATATTTCAATGTGCTTCACTGATCAGTTGAAAAATAATCTCCTACATCTTTCTTTCTCTCCCTGGTCTGCAGAGGTGGAACCGAACGACACCTGCCCTACCCTCCCTCAAATCGAGTTTGGTTGGATCAGTTCATCCCACTCCTCTCCTGTGAGAGGCAGCGTGCTGACCTATCAGTGCCAGCCGGGGTACGACATCAGCGGCTCAGACATCATCACCTGCCAGTGGGACCTGTCCTGGAGCAGCGCTCCACCCACATGTGTTAAAGGTGACAGAATCCAGATAATAGAAATATTCAGAAGTCATAATTAAGTTATTAAGAATTTTTATGCACTAATTTGCTTCTGTTTAAAAATGTCCACTTATCAACACTTTTCACAAATAAAATCAACTTCCGCTCTTTCTCTCATCTTTCATCTTTTTCCATATGAACAAAAATGCCTTTGTGTAATTTTTAGTTCTAATTCCATTAATGTTTTCTTTGCTTTTAATCTTATTAAGAGATTAAAGAACCACAGTTCATGTTAAGAAACATCTTCTGTTAGATCTTCATTAGGATTGCCCTTTATAAATTTTACTAAAAAGTAAAATCTTGGGTTGCTTTTAAGTTCATAGTTAAAGTAGTTTAAAAACATTAAATAAGTGGTTCTTATACCTACATGAAGCACCTTGAAGAACATTCCCACTGCTTAACTTGTGAGTCTTTTGGGGCATGTTTACCACTTTCTTAAGTCTACAATTGTTTTTTGTTTTTTTTGCCCCATTTTTTACCCAATTATTTACCGTAAAAGGGCTCTAACCAGTTCAAACACATGAATATGCTTTGATGTGCATTAATCAGACTGTTTTGATGTATTCATGGTCCAGATGGGTGAACATCTGCACCAGTCTCATTTTTCTGCAGCTTTTGCTGTATAAACTTCTACCCTTCTTCCTGTTCGCAACTCCTCCTGTTATATTGCATTTTGTAAATATCCTATGCATAGGATATATTTAGATAAAAGAGAAAGCGTAAATATGGTAAAATAAGTTTCTGATGCTATTTGGTAAAGTTTAACTAAGCTGGCTTGCTTTTCTATCTTAGATCTGAAAGAAAACATCCTCTAAATAACTGATCTATAAAAAGCTGTTTATACTCTAACTGGACTCTGTATTAGACATTCATGGAGCTTCTTCTCCTAAGTGTCTTTGTACAGATTTAGTTTTGTTTTGGAGGTATTTTTGTAACTAAAGTTTCATTTCACCCCTCACAGTCCAGCAGTGTCCTGATCCAGGAGAGGTGGTGAACGGAGCACGCTCTGTGCGTCCTGAAGCAGGCTTCGCTGTGGGGACGGTTGTCCGTTTCTCTTGTAACCAAGGTTACCAACTTGAAGGCCCCAGCCAAATCTCCTGCCACGGACGGGACACTGGGACCCCTAAATGGAGCGACCGGAGCCCAAAGTGTGTCTGTAAGGCCTGTTTTTTTTCCCCTCTCTCTCATTGCTTCTCTGTTCTGATCATTTTGTTTCTGCCTTTTTAAAGCGAGAGATTTTATGTTTGCTTTTTGCAGTAAAGTATGACCCATGCCCAAACCCTGGAGTCCCCGACAACGGCTACCAAACTTTGTACAAACACAGCTACCAGGCCGGAGAAACTTTGCGCTTCTTCTGCTATGAAGGCTATGAGCTCATCGGCGAGGTCATCATCACCTGTGTTCCTGGCCACCCGTCTCAGTGGAACAGCCCTCCACCTTTCTGCAAAGGTAAAGTTGGCTTCAGTCCTTTTCCTGTGTTCGTTCACATTGTTGTGGCACATGAAAAATATATTTTAAGACGTGAAAATAAAAAACACAATACTGATCTTCGTTTTAAATCGTTTCTGTTTAGTTTAAATCACTAAAGATCAGTTTAGACCAGTTTAAATCCTTCACATTTAGAACTAGAAACGATCAAATCCAGTCATTAAAAACAGGGAAATATCCCTTGAGTTTAAGTCACAATCAGAAGTTATGAACCAGCAGTAATGGAAATTTCATTGAGGAGACAACTGGAAGATTTATTTATACTTTAAAAGCTCGTCTGCATTAAAATTGCATCAGGGCAATGAGCAATATCCCTTTTAATAAACCACCATCTATCACTGCTCTGGATCCAAGAGTTGGAAAAAAAAATCTCATTTATTTACTTTAATTAAATTGCTCTTATTTTAGTAACAACGTTTGACTTTTAGGTTTGCTAATTAGTACTAATTAGTAATTGTATTAGTATTAATACAATTTACTCTCATTATTTTAGCCATAAAATACACCTGAATGAGAAGAAACTGATGAGATGTTGAGCTTTTTAATGATGTCTTATTTCCTTGTTTCAGTGGCAGATGAGGAGCTTTTGGATGACCACAAGTCAGAAGGTGATTTCTCATCTCGATGTCCTTTTACATCAAATCCTACATTATTAAAATCTGCTCTCTGTCAGATCTAAATAAGTTTCTTCGATTAGTAACAACAGGTAATGTTTATTGTTTTGCAGTATCCCAGTCTTTCGAGCCATCCCATCAGATCCTGAGTGAAAACATCGCCTTGGCGATTATCCTGCCCATCATCCTGGTCATCCTCCTGATTGGAGGCATTTACATGTACTATACAAAGTAAGTGTTTCCTTTGAACAAAGTTAACCATTTATAATCTTTAAATCAGGTCATAACCTGGTTTAAATATTAAGATTTAGAAATATTTTGTTTTTCAAAAACAGTAACAAAATAAGGAAATAAATCCATCATCACGGCGTTTCTTCCAGCTGTATTGTAAGCACAGTATAATGCAGCTCTGCCCCTCCTGCACCTGTTGCTGCAAACCCCGTTTAAAAAGAAGGCAACACATTACAGAGGCCCCACCGAATCCCTTTTTAATAATGTATCTTTGTAATAAAACTGCACTTAAGCAAACCACAGCAGACATCTCTGGTAAACAAACATCAGGTTGGTTACTGGAGGAGCTAATGAACAGCTTGATTTACTCCCAGGGATCATTTTTCCAATTACACTTGTGCACTCTGTGTTTTTTTTTTTTTAATGGATAAGCCAAAAGCAGCACCCTAGGAAACCAGCGTCTTCACACTATTAGATTTATTAGAAGTGTTAAAAACTGTGCTGCATGAGAAAAGCGACGGCAGATAAAATGCCCATCAGCGCCAACAGAACTAAATTATTACAGCAGTGATGATCCAATAATAATATAACTTAATCTCATGCTATGCTGTGCTGTCTTCAGCTGACTGGATGCTTGAAACCAATTAACCTGCATTCTGATTAATGCTGCTAATAACTATCGAGCTACTTAGAGGGACAAATACATTATTGTATTTTGGTTTTAATATACTGAACTTAATGAATGGCAAACTGTCCTTTATTTTATAGATGAACATAAACCAAAGCACAGTTTTAGTGAATTACTATACAACAGTTGTGCCAGTGACCAAAAATTAGGCAGAACCAACTAAACGATAACAAGGGAAACTGACAAATTGAAAAGGAGCAGAAACAATGATGCCCCCAGTGTGGTATCATCTAAAAAAAATGACCAAAAAGCATAGAAAGGAAACAATAAAGTAGTAAAAAACGATGCAACAAACAGAAGAAAAAGAAAACACACTTTTAAAAAAAACTATTAGAACTTTATTTATGAGAACAATTTAATCATGCATAGACTTGGCCTGATCTCCATATTTAACGGAAATACAAAAGGATTTTATTATTGTGCACTTCAAAGGATATTTTAAATCTAGTTTTCCCTTAAAATTACAACCCTTAGGTCTATTAAATAAAATAGATCAAATTTACTCATACAGAAACATCATCCAACCTAAAAGTACCAATAATAAAAATAAAGTAAATCACTGTATCTTGATGCAGTAGAAAACTTGGAATTGTCTTGATCTCATTATCCAAGCACCACATTCTGTGACATTAGCTTTAGAGCTATCACTTTCATATACTGTAGATATTAAAATAATAAACAAATTAGAAAAAACTACTAAAAATAAAAGATTTAGTTTAGCAGCAGTTGTGTTTTTTGTGTTGAAATAAAAACATTCTGTATATTTATGTTGCTATATGTGAAGCTTTATTATGTTGATAACATGTACATCATATAAGTTATACATGTTTATGAAATGTTTGTGTTAATGCTGTGATCGGGGAGTTTTTACATAGCGTCAGGTTTTCACAGTGGCTCATTCCTGGTTTTATTGCTGCTTTTTTTAGAGCTCTGCCTCAGGTCTTTGCTAAACGCCTGACGTGTTCGTCTTCTTTCTCCTGCAGTATTTGCAGACTAGAATGGAAGCCTCTCTTCTGGAAGTCTCTCTCACACACACACTCCTACAGTCCTATTACAGTGGAATCGGATTTCAACAACCCTCTCTATGAAGCGGGAGTAAGTAAAGGAGCCATCATTTAATGAAATCCCTTCACTTTACGCCAGTTAAGCTCTTTGTCTCTGAATGTTTTTAATTTCAAAGCTTTAAGCTGTCCCTCTTTTTTTTTCTTCTTCTTTGATCACAGGACACACGGGAGTATGAAGTATCCATTTAAAGAGGAACATTTCTGGGTGAGAAATAAAACTAAAGAAGAATGAAATTCTTGAAGAAGATGACGTCTTTTTGTATAAAAAGGCCTAACTCCCCCGATGCTACTTATGTTTTCACTATTTTTTCTTTGTATTATTTTTTACCATCACAGTTAGTATTGATTATGTTCTATCTGCCTAAAGTGAGACCCATGTAATAGTCTAAACTGTCTGTATTATCAGGACTGGTGCCTTATGAAGGATTAGAAATGGTCAGTTTCAAATTGACTTCTAAAAATATGGAAAATATTGTAGGCAAAGAAAATGTCAATGAGGAAAGGGGGGGTTGCTTTTATTTCGGTTTTGTTAAGTCATCTGAAGGCTAAAACTTCGAAGAGCATGGCAATACTTTATTTAAAACAATCAAAGGTTATGTTCAGGATCCTTTAACACACGCTGAATGTTTGTTTCTCACTTTCTAAAAGCGGCTCTCGTTATGTTTTAGAGTTTCGCAGCAAAGGGGAAAAAGCTCTTTTAAAAACCAACAATCTTTTCCTTTTTTTTTTTTTTTTTTTTTATTTTCTCACAGGTTGTAACAAATTCACACTCTTTGAATGTAAATATCTGACTTAATATATACACTTGGTGGCAGGAGGTTATATATTTTCATTATATACACATAATGAAAGTTCTGTGCCAAAATATAATGTTAAATAATTTAATGTCTCTTAGTGTTTCATCCGTTGTTGGAATAGTGTTTACAAAGGCAGCGTTTATTTTATTCTTCGCTGTTCCTGCCGTCATCATCCAACCGTTCGAACCACATAATGTATAAGACAAGGTGGGGACATGAATGTCATAGCGCTTCGAGCATGCACTGATTGTAAATTATATTGCTTATGCTCAATCTCTTACATTAACATTATAGTTACTGGCAGGTATCATTGTTATTAAATTTGATGTTGTATGCACTATGTTGATGAGAAACTTTAAATCTTGCCGTTTCCTGTGATGCGCATTATGTATTTATTTATAAAATAATTGTTTGAACAGTGAATAGTAGGTATTCACTGGGCCAAATGAGGGAGACTGTTGCTTTATGACTCAAATCTTATACGATCATCAGCAGTTTTTCTTTGCTTCATATATAAATACACTCTTTTAAAGACAGTGAATCATTTGCAGAATTGAAAATAAAGTATTTGTTGAATGGTGTAATGAGTGTTCTGGTGTGGTTTTTTTTTCCCATTTCACATGGAAACACAGATATACAGTCGGCAGATAAATAATAACTTCATTTACCTGTGGAGGAAATATTAAAGTGATTTATTGGTTCATTATATACATCTTCGCACTGATTGGCTGGGATAAACTTTTCCTAGCTGTAGGATAATCTGAAATTTTTAAAAATACATTATTTAATTTTATTCTATTTATTATTTGGGGAAGAAATATGCAATCAAGGATTTTTTTTTTAAATAAAATACTTTTGCAACATTTATTTGCCCTTTGAGTTTGTGCAAATTTCTTTTGCATCAAAAACGTTACAAAGGTCGGAGTTTCTAGAGAAACAGGGCATTGAAAACAATTGATTGTTTGTCTTTTTGGTTATATTTTTTGCATAACTTTCCCGATAAATGACTAATTTTCATTTTTGTTTGTTTTTTCGTTTGTTTGTTTCTTGTATTGTTTTTTTTTTTTTTACTTATGTATTTATCCACTCTGAAAAACAACACCCAGTTCCTTTGAGCTAGAAACATCCCCACTTTACATCATAGAGAAAGATGGTGATCAAGTGTTTTCTAAATATTCAAGTAGGCTAACGTTTGTTGACAAAGCTCAATCACTGTCATTTTGCCCAATGTCTTTTTCATGCGATTCATCTGTCTTAAACACCTATCTGTCTTGTAGGTGAATGATTTTTTGGGGGAGAAATATGAACTGTAAGATACTCCTGGGACTGAAATTACTACAGATTTCTACCAGTGTATTTTGGAGGTTTTTTTCATTCCTGTCATCATCCTGTGACTGGTGGCAAGATGAATATTAGTCGTGTCTATTGTTTTTCTCACATCTCAAGTTGTTTAATACTTAATGATACTCATACTTAATTGTTGCTTTGTGGATACATACTGTAAGTACAAGTTTAAAAACAAGCTATGATCTTATATTTGCTGACTCCTGGAGATCAAAGCATTTCTGAGTGTTTATTCTTTTGGTTTTCCATCCATCTTCTCCCGCTTCATCCGTCAGGGTCACGGTAGGGCCGGTGCCTATCTCCGGCAGACTATGGGCGTAAGGCGGGATACGCTCAGGACAGGATGCCAGTCTGTCACAGGGCAACACAAAGACACACATAGACCTACAACCATGCGCACAATCACACCTAGGGACAATTGAGAGATGCCAATTAACCTAAGTCATGTTTTTGGACTGTGGGAGGAAGCCAGAGTACCCGGAGAGAACCCATGCATGCACAGGGAGAACATGCAAACTCCATGCAGAACCCAGAACCTTCTTGCTGCAAGGCAACAGTGCTAACCACTGTCCCACCGTGCAGCCCTTTTTTCTAATTAAGTTGATATAATTTCTTCTATACCCTGTGCAAAACAATGATAGAGAATGGATTAATGTATTTTTTTATAATTGACATATTTACTTGTACACAATGAAAATCAATCGTTTGAAGCCTGGTCCTGTTACAGCTTCTCTTTTCAAGTGTAAGGCAGCAAAGTTTCATTTTACCATTATATTTCCAGTAAAATGAAATGAATGGTTTACATATCTTCCACCTGCTTTATGATCAAGGATCTGCAATCTTTACAACCCAATGAGCCAGTCCAGTTAAATAAAACTCTTTTTGAGCTGCAAATTGTGTAAGGTTTTCTGGAAAATGAAAATGTAATTTCTGATATATGTTAATGTAGAAACATTTGTAAAGGTTTTAAAGAGCCAATACTTCTTTTTTTAAGTTTCAGGATACAATAATAATAAATAAAAGACATAGACATTTTGAAAAAAAAAATGAAGGTCTCGTTTTCATATGGGATACTAATATTTATGCAAAATGCTGCAGCTAATTATTTCCAATGTGTTGACAAAACAAAATAGATCTAAAATGCATTACTTGTACCTTTTATTATTGTCATTCTGTTGTGCAAATTCAGAGCAAATGTTCAATTAAAAAAGCTAAAAACCAGCTGTTGTTGAAGGAATTAATTAACCTAATTAGTCGTATGATGTAGAAATTAACCATTGAAAAAACAGGTCAAAAGAAGGAATTGGAAGTATGGAAAAAAAGAAGAATATGCAAAGAATTAATAACATTAAGGCATTTCTGTACAAACTTAACCAGACTTAAACATATAAATACGATGAATATATGTCAAAGCACTAGATTTCTCTTCATTATTTGTATAAGAGCCACTGTGAAAGTTTGCAAACAGACCTTTCTGTTTTAGAAGAAGCTCAGACAGGCAAAAAAAAAAAAAAAAAACTCATCTGAAATTGAAGTTCATAAACTCTACCAGCAGGTGGCGGTAGTTTATGTCTGAACTGTAGAGAATAGCGGAAGAGGATTGTTTGTTTTTCATTTCCGAGTGACCTATTTAGCTTTATACATTAGCATCAGTTGATAATCGGCGTTTGAAACAAAAGAAATGGCCCTCGTATATATAGTGTTTTGTTTATTTTAGTAGTACGTCCACGTTGTTCTTCAAAAAAGAGGGGGTACTTTGTAAATAACATCTATTTGCCAGAAGTATATAAAAACATAGGATCCGTTGTTAGCTTGTTTCTTTGGTTGCGGTTAAGAAGAGATGTCTGGGCTGAAGGCGTCGTAAATGATTGCGTGTTACTTTGCTTGTTTATGCTAACTCTTCATAATTCCCTGATATATTCGCGATATATTCGGAAGAAAAGTCGTTTTTACTCTAATCCCCTTGGATGTTCAGCTTGGTGAGTATATTTTAAAATAAGCTACCCCTTGTTTGCTTGTTTACGTTAGATATGATCATGTTTGTCGTCTGAGTTGGACTTCAGTTGATGCTTTCCTTTTTACTATAACATAAAATGAGGTTAGCCCTTATTAACTCCATAAATAGGTAGGTGATTTGTGTTTTCACATATTAGGAAACAAATAGTCACGGTCGTATATAATAAACGGCAACAATACTGAAAAAAGAGTTTGGAGTATTTAAGATAGAGTAGCTAAAACACAAACACACACATCGGCTATTCAATGCTGCATCAACTGATGTCTTGCAGCGTAACAAGATAGATAAATATAAGATCATACTTAAAATGTTTTATTCAAATGTTGGGTCAATACGACTCACGATAACCTATTTTTGAATAAATCCTAAACACTTGTGTTATTCCCTGTTTTTATAATAACTCCACATACAGAAGTAATCCGTTTGATTATGAGGGGCCTATATCTTTATTTTAATTTTTCTTTTCATTCATGTCAAAGACAAACATACCTTCTTTGGTTCCTGTAATACTCGGTGATGTTTTAAAAATTGTACATTCATTTAGTGAGGCTTAATACAAGGGATTTAAATGCGATTAACCTCCATTTGTCCTCGCTCTTCGCTTTCTTTTTTATTATCACAATCTCTTGATTTTTAACCTTCTTGGTAACCGAGATCTATATTCAATAGATATAGCAAAGATAGAGATTTGAATAAGCTGCTTTGTATTGATAGGTTCTGATTAATTTAAAATCAGTTCATTCATTTAATTTCTTTAATGTATGTCCTTAGTAAATTCAGAGAAACAATAGATAATATTAGATAGTTTATGCATACGATCTGGCCAAAATTTAAATCATAATGTTGTTTTTGTTTGTGCGATATGACATAAACAAAATAAAAGCCCCAGAAAGACTGCCAAGAATGTCCACAATAGCCACCTGTACAAAATTAGGACTATTATTTTGCCATGTTTATGAAACTCCTCTAATATAACATTTTAGAAATATTTTCTTTAAAAAACAAAAGACATCAAACTACATAAAACCCATAATGTCTGACATCATCAACTGCTTTAATCGTAAACTGCAATATGCATTGAAATATCAGAAATATGTTTAAATGTTAGATCACCACTGTTAAATAACAATTACATTGTGATATATATA